>JAANSM010001572.1:0-17964 GCA_036850725.1 Orchesella villosa
TTCTGTTTGGAAAATGATTTCTGTCCCAAATCTCTGCGCCCACGAAATCCATTGAATGTCATCCATTTCTTTTCTTCGAAAATCGCTAATCGCCATGCAGTTTAGTCGTTTTGAACAAAAGCCAGTATGAAATTTCTCATTATTTTATACTCCTAGCGACTCGGGCGCGACCTATGATTTATTCATTATTGTGTGTGTCTTGAAAATTACAAAATTGAGCTGGAACTGGAAGTTAAATTTATTCATTCAAGAAAGTTTTTTTTAAAGATTTTATTTTTATTTTCAATATATGTACTTATATATAGTTCAGTCCCAAGTTATATAGTCTGATTATTTTAATACCAGGTTTTCTCATGCTTACTACTAGTACAAGTATTTACAAAGCCCTACATCGAAATTATGAGAAGCATTTTGAAGTACACGTATGTTCTTATAGTTTGCAAGTCATATCCCGTCTAGTGGGTTCAACTTCCCGGCTTTGGAATATCCATCCAATTTATTAGTAGAAAGTACATGTTACGTTTCACTGCATATTTAATACAAAATACTTCGTGCTATGAATAGCATTAGAACTAGACTAGAATAAAACCATGATGGGATAGAACTAAAACGAGATTCAATGTAGAATATAAATATACTACTTATACTACATATCAACTACTATATATATATAGTGATCATGAAAAAAAATACCTGCAATGTAACTACAGCTTACATAGCAAGTAGGTGGTAAAGATACTTTTATAAGTTGTCTGGCTACGTTGAGTTACGAAACTGTAGGAGCATCATTATCAAAATCATTAAAATCATCTGGCTTTCTGAAATTACTCATAACTTGTCTAAAATGTGAGCTTTTTGTGAATGGATGGAAGAATGAATGAAATATGTACATACCGAAATATAATACACATCATATCCACATAATGTATGGAATATTCTGTATGTATGAAATACCGATATCAGACGAATGAATGAGTATGAACATCACATTCATATTAAGTGCAATGAGAATGAGAATACATATATATATATGGATACAAGATGAAAAATATGAATGAAGAGATGACGGAACTAACTACAGAGAAAGAGCATCTATAAAAATATTCTGAATTTTTTCTGATAAGTGCTCAACCACCGTGTACGGAACAAGATGCGAGAACCTAAATATGCGTTCTGCCAAATACATACACGTAACGTAATATAGCAAAATATTTATGCTTTTACAACATTAAATATTTACAGAAAAGTCTGATAACATTTTTTACAGCCATCTCAACAATCAAAACATCATTCGTACATTATATGCTTCCTCCTGCATAAACTATGTTGTTGCAAATAATGAAAAATTATGAACTTTACTCACTAAAAATCATGGTGGATCTTCTTAACATACTACCTTCGATTATTTGCATCATACAAAGAATTATAAATATAGCATACTCATTATTTTTTACGGGTCACACGGGTTGGTATCTTTAAAAATCTGTTAATTCGTGATTTACTCATGCCTATACACTCTTATAGTATAAGAAGAGCTTATAAAGGGGCTTGTTTTAGGGTTCTAAATTTCACAACAAAGTGGCAAAGTATACTTCACGTTAAATTTTCATTACATTCCAAGTCGATGCGTAATCCCTTAGCAAACAGACATAAAAATGTTGAAAACCATGTGCTTCATCAGTATTACTGAAGGCATTTGCAAGCAGAGAAACTCTTCATATACTTAGGGTACGCATGGTTCGTAGCTCGTTTTGTAAAGAGGATGTCTGCAGTATATCGTTGCATAACCTTGTTGTGCTGCATACCAATACCATTAATATTGCATATAATACCTATGTAAGTAAGTGCACATACATACAACACAATGGGAAGAGAGTTAGAATGAGGTGAATCACCGCAATCGACATTTTTTCAGAGATTCTAGGAACAAGTTCATTCATAAAACTAAAACTCTAAATCCCAATACATTCTTTCAGCCCGTCATGCTGCAATAAATACTCACTACCAAATGCTGAGACTGTTACAGACGTGTGTGTGATACTTACTGAGAAACATTCATCTGTTTCCTTTTTTGCACATGAGCATTAGTAGCATTACTATTACTGTAGAGGAAAGTATGCTAAAAGACTGAAGTTCCTGTTCCTTGATAAAAAAAATTTCGAGATTACATTTTCTGCCATTCCATTCCTATGAGTCGTACTTTGGGTACTGGTATCTGGTATAATATTCACCAGTAGCGGTGCTAATGAGATGATGATTACACACGACAAGAATTCCTGTCGTTAGACTATTCTATAACAAGAATCATCATAAGGTACCCCTGGCAGAAAGTTTCTCATGCCTTTAAAATAATATCTTTGCAAATCCAATATATACTGTGTTTAATTAGCTTAGATACTAAGCTCCATTCATTCTAACCATGTGTCATCATCCACTTCAAAAATTGTTTATGACAGTTGTTTCGGGGAAACCTGTCTCATTTGTTTGAGTATAGGTTTTTAACACAAGGCGGGTATTGAACTGCGTGTTCTATTGAATATATTCTAATGCATTTATAAAATTAAGATTTAGGCTTATATGCTAGTTATCGAACTAGCAGTATACTACAAACTTGTATCAAAATGACATTGGTAATTTGGCATTCGAACATCACGCTTGTCTTGTACAACAGGCATGCAGCAGCATCTTTGTAAAAACAAACTATTTTCAAAAAGAAAGAAAAACTTGATAAAGAACGGCACCATACATTGCTACATAGCTTTCAGTTTCTGTTTCCTCAAGTCTAAAACTGTATGTTCATAGGGAAGAGTTGCAAAATAGAAAAGCGGATGCTCCTGTCAATATTGGACATTCCAGTCCAATGCCAACACAATGACGCCTTAAATTCTTAAGCTATCATCATCAACTTCCAAGGCATTTGAAATCCAACCAAACATTCATACATTCAACTTTACAGTTAAGTGAGAAGCTTGATCCCGAAGATTTTTTTTAAAGACAATGTGCATATCATCAGCTTGGTATTCGTAATCTTGAAAGACTGTTTGAACAATCAGATGAGATTACGTCATTTCCGCTTTTGTTCTATTAACGGATTCCTTGGCACCTGTGACAGCTTCGGAAATAGTAAGCTACTACAAGAGTGCTTATATCGACGAAACTTTAAGTTATCGATTGATCCGTCTCAAAATCATCCACATTTTCCTGGAGCTCGTGCGTAGCAGTTTGGCAAAGTAAATCTCATTTTCGTGATTCTCGTCTCACACAGTACATAGTACACATATAGAGACTTGTTACATAAGGACATAGTCAGCGATGCGATATATGCTCTTCACTGCGGCTGCATGTTAATGTTTTTAAACATACATCCGACTCAATCCGAGATATCCATTATGTAATCAAGCACATGAAAATTCCAGAGCAAAAAAGATAAGACAAGGTTGGCATTTTATTTGCTATTTGCAAAGAACTGTTGCGGGATTTCTCGAATTCCGACTACCCCACATTATCATTTTAACGTCATTATGTTTTCAGGCTCTCTCTCAGGCTCTGCATCACACAACCATGCATACACAAATAGCATGGTAAATCCCAACAAAACACTTGTGCAATAAAAGAACATTGCATTAAAATTATCTCAGCTCATAAAAGGCGACAAGGAGGGCTGGAGCCATCACCACGCAAGCAGACTTCATTTAAAGGAATTTACAGTCTAAAAATGTGTAAATAATCTATGAAACTGCATAATTGACACGATGTTTTTACATTGATGACAACTGACAACTTGTACTTTGAATACATTACATCATGACCACTAGAGAACCTTTTGATCCACTACATAACGCAACCAGCTTTAATACACCTTTGATCATATTGAAAGTCTTCAAAGTGTCATATAACTAACATTAGAAATTATTATGCTGTTATTTTTATGTGCATATGCTATATTGCAATGTATAAACTGAACACACAATCAGCGTTATGACTTAAATCCACCATACATACATGACACAACACGCAATATGTACATCTACAATTTAGATTTAAAAATAAGAATTATTGTTTATCTTGTCTGACAATAAAAGAATTACGTTTCGATAAAACGCGGTGCTAGTCAATGGTGCTAGTTCGCAGTAATCAGTCGATCTCAAAAACTTATACATGTCCGTCAATTTCATTTTTATGACAGTAAAAGACAGTCGTTTTACTTTTAGCAACAGAAATACGAATATCATTTCAAAGTTCAAACACTTAAAGTCTGTGAGAAGAAAGAAATTGCTCTATTTTTTGCTATTCAAATTACAAAGGAATCTTGAAAGAAAGTCATACAGAGAGACAGACACAGACACTTGACACAGCGGTTTTACCAGCAGTTGATCAGTAGCAAGGTGGATACTGTTTTTAAGATACTGTGGATCAGTAGTTAATATTTATTTTGTGCATAAAGTGAATGTAAGCGAATATTAATGCCAATTGTCTGCCATTTTTATGTGGAATGTTTCAATATTTTATTTTTTTACTCCTACGTCCTACCCTTTAAAACGATATGTCTCGTCGACTGACTAGTCATTATGACCTGGCTTAAAACTTAGTTCGGATCATTTTATCTTTAATCGCCAAAAACATACATTACGCATTCTCAAAAGTTCATAACTTGTAAACACACGAAGCTTTTCATATTAAGAATTGTCAACATAAAGGAAGGACATGCACGTTTGATGTGGAGTAATGTGGAAAAGCTTTTCATATTAAGAATTGTCAACATAAAGGACATGTACGTTTGATGTGGAGTAATGTGGACTAAGGTATAACCATAAAGCCTATTAAAATAGCTGACCACCTACTAAGCTTACATTCGAACTGAAGCCTAAAGATCATAAACAGTAATAGTGCTGTTGTAATGAGTTTTAAAGGCTGTAGACATCTCCACTATAAACTACATACATCTCCTTCAAGATCATTGAAATTGGACCTACTTCTGAGAAACAATTATCCAGAATAATGACATCGCCGTAAAATAAAAAAGCATTGAGTGAGTTCCAGTACGTATACTATACCATCAATCTTATTTGCCATTTCCATTTCGCATTGTGAAATTGCTGAACATAAATAATATCCATACACATCCATTCATTTATGGCATGGTTAACAGTTTCGCAAAAAGCATTTCATGGTATCTGCAAGATGTGCTCAACCAGCAACCGCAATGATTATTTACCATGAACTCAACCTCCTAATTAACCGAAAATGCAAGAGGGAGCTTTTCCGAGAAATTGCATAGATGTTAATCATGCATGCATATTTCATTTTTTCTTAGAAACATGTGTTTCCGGCCGATAAAAGGCAACTGCATTGTATAGTGTCGGATTTACGACCAAATTTGCTGATGAAATTACAATTTCAGGTAGGGCAAGCAGTCATGTGTACCCCCTTTTGCAAAATATGAAATTTTCATGCAAAAAAAACAAGTCGGTATGTCATGTTTGGAGATAATGTGAAGATACAAACCTTGATGTTGCTTCTCTACAACCCTTGTCTTGCGTTCTGATGATATATTATATTAGGGCAAAGCAAACACGAAATGAAGCTGGTGTTCATCTGTCAGTCAGATACTAAATACTAGTTGCGTTTTTATTGCAACTTTCCATGCATCCTACACGAGTAGGAAGAGGAATACCGCTCGTCTATTCTTCGTTACAGAAATATTATGAAATTACCACGATGCGATGCTCAAAATGCGGTAACAAACTAAGCGGAAACTTTTGAGAAGACCGTTAAAGCACAATGTATAGTACCTTTCAAGTGAACAATGGGATATAATAGTTTTTCAAGGGAAACTTAATTTATCCTAAACTATTCAGAAATGGAGAGAGAACCAAAAAAAGAGTAGCTAAGTTGTGGAATCTAAAATTCTTTCATGTGTGATGGAAAAAGAAGAGACCGACAGCGAAGACTCAATTGCCTTCTGCATTCTGCATCTGCTGCAAATTGTGCAATTATATGCAATAAACTCGTACGTACTAAAAGCATCATTTTTGGACCAGTACAGGTACATATCATCATGACTTGACTTACCTTTGGCGACTAGCAAAACAATCATTTGTACCCAATGTCTGTTTCCAAACTTATTACTGTAGCACGTTAATATTATTTCTAACTGCTGCTGCTCAAAAGGATTCTGTACGTATTCATAATCTTATTAGACGATGATTATAGCCGTCATCATATCATAAGCTCTTAAATAAATGTTGAATGCTACATATTTTAACTCTTCCCTTGAAAACTTTATTTTAAAGCTGAATTTAGGATTATTTAATCAAAACCTTTATTATGATCAAAACCAAATTTGTTTTGATATATGCATAGGATGAAAGTCCCCATTCATTCCAGTTGTAGTTTGTAGTTAACAAAAGAAAAGAAAAATAACAATACGGACTATTTTCCAGTGTTTTCTTTTTTGGAAAAATAAACATTCACAAGAACATCTGCATTAAAAATGTTGCAAAACGGTAGAGAAATAAATCAAGAAAATTGCAGTTTTCGAGGTTTCTTTTGGCTGTAGTACAATATCAACCATTTAAGGATAAAAATGCAAACTCTTTACAGTCGTCAACTGCCCCTTAAAATGAAAAAGGCTTGATTGTTGAAAAAAGTTCCTTTCTTCTCTTCATAAATTAAACCAACGACTAACGACTATGCATTATGAACCCCAGGAATCTTACAAATTCCATTTACTGACTGAGTAAACCAAAGAGTGCATAATAAAAACCAAGCTATTATGGTTTTGTAAACCGACAAATCTCCATTGTTTCAGGCACAACTTGTAATTTTCACTATGAATAATTTACCAGTTCTTGCTTCATGGTACTGCTGTGCATTCAACAAAAGTGCATTTTGAGATATACTTATACATAGTTCTTCGAAAATCTATTCAACAACTTATGTACGTCAAGAATTGAGATCAGACGGATTTTTCTTCCAGTAATACTAACAGCGTCATTTAACATGAGAAGTAGTTGAATATTCACATCTAATAGATCCAATGCTATTATAAAAGCTTTTAGCAAACAATCCTTTCTGGAAATGAAAACCATTATCAAATTCCTTTCATTAGCCAGCGAATCCGAAGGTTGAAAATGAGATCCTATAGTGATCATTTATACATTTATAAAATGGACTAACCGCCTATATGATTCTCAAGACACATATAATAATGATTTTGCTGAATGGAAGGAACAGAACATGCCGTCCTTCTGGGAAAACCGTCATTCGTTTTATCTATTGAGACTTAGCGAACCTTAGAATGAGAAAACAACCATTTCGCTAATTTATGGATCTTGACAGAGGTACACTTAAAACCCTCATCATATCGTTGATTGTAGTTGCCAGTAAATTGTGTAAGTCTCAACTTCAAAGAGACTGAGCTTAATCCGAAACAGTCTGTCTATGTGTCTGTCTTGCACATTTACACCAAATTCTAGCCCCCCTTCAATGCTTGTTCCTTTCAAATAAGTATATTGAAAACTTTACGGCTACATACAACGCAATTTTGCATCTCATTTCGCAATCACGGAGTACATTGAACGAAAAGGGCGACAACAAAGACAACAAGAACATGATACACTACATGTCCGTCGATCTGACTTCGCAAGTTTCATTGAGTCCCTAAACACATGTACATCTACGCATACTCAATAATATGCCATATACGTATTTGTTAACGCAAAATTGGTCAACGAATTACATTATATTCTCATACTGTCATATTTTCATATATTCCAAACACACACACATATATATATATCGTGTCTTCTTAGTGTGAACGCATTCGCAGAACGAAAATGTTTTAGTGCATAAGTCTACAATCTACAATACATAATATACACAGATCTGTTCGTATGGTATTGGTTTAGTATGGTACTATATTGTTTATTATACATACAAAGGTGAACGAATGAATAAGCATTATGCAATAGTATAGAAAGGGGAGTCTTTGTTCGTCTCACGTCTAGACGGTCAGAAAATGGTTTATGCTTTGGATTTTTGTGTTAGGTTAGGTACGGATAGGCAAAGCGTTATGAACGGTATACAAAAGGATTTGCAAAAACAACACAATATTGCAAAGGAGGAAGGAAGAGTGTTTTGAATGCTAGTGCAATACAAATTGCAAACCTAACCTTCTCTAGAATTTTCTCTTCGTATTTTACAAAAAACGCCATTTGAAATCAGTTTTCTGCAACTGATAAGTTGGTTGGCAGAATTAAATATAACAAGACACATGTCGTCTTTTCAATTTTGGGAGTAGTTTACTCTATCATACAATAAAATACAAAAAAAGTTATCAACTCAACGGAAAAAATGTTTGCCAGACAGGAACGAGAATGATAAAAGAAGGATATAATATTAGTTGGTTAGTTGAGTATTACATACGGTTTATAGGATGCCCATTCTAGAAAATCCCTGAGTCTGAAATTTTTCTGTCATACATATACACATACAATAATCAAACAATAAGCAAAGCAAATGGTTGCCGAACATCGTTTGAAAAAAAACGAACGAAATACCATCTTCTGTAGTTACCGGAGGTAGGTGATAAAGCCACTACTTGAACTCCACAAACGCAACTTGCGGAACTACAGAAAAATCTGGCTGATGGCGTCAGTTAAGACAACCAAGATGCGGCTTACAGCCAAACATTTTGAAAAGCTGCGAACAAAGCTTTTGAGATTTCACATCTATTTCAGATTCAGAGGCATACATACATTTCAAATAAGATCTGTATAGATATCCAGAAATGCGAAGAATGGTATGCACGGTTACAATAAAAATCTCAACAAGCTGTTGTACGATTGTACCATTACAAGGCATGGTTTTTAGGTTCAACTCAATCCATCATTTGCTAATTAATACTATTTGGTATTTGTTAGTCGTTATTTTGTGCCGGTAATTAATCATTTTATGAATCCAACTAATTTGGAAAATTAAACTTTTTAAAATTTTCACTCCTTCTTTTTAATTATGAAACTCAAAACCTTGCCACTTGGAGTTTACGGTTGGTACTTCAAATTCAATGAGCACTTACCTACGGCCCCCAACATCCTTCCTAATTTTGTTAATAATAACTTGCACTAGTGCTTAAAAATTATTACGTTTGACTTCACTAAAATGCAATACTATATTTTCAATGAAGCAATTTCTAAGATCTTTGAAAATTAAGTTTTTCTAAGAAGGCAGACAGTAGAGGTAGATGTGTAACTGATCAATTTAAAACATGTAATCTACTTAACAAGGATGAATACGAGTATTTTCAGATTCTAATCTACAAGTTGGAGGATTATCACCCGTTTCATAAAAAACTATTAATTTCAAGCGGAAATCACTTAAAACGAAAACATCATTCATTACTTCTTACAACCATAGCATAACTGCATTTTTGATGATGCGGCGACCGCTTCAGGCATCTATAAAAAATTTCATTCATGAGTTTCTCGACTTTAATCCATGCAGAACGAAAAGCTGTGCCAAATGGCTAGGTTAGAAGATATGATAATGGTTGTATCTTATTTCTTTGCAGTATTAGTACGATTGGTTAATTAGATTAGCTAGAATGGACGATAAAATCAATCTTTTCACAAGCATCAACTCGACTTGACTAGTGGTCAGTTCCAGTCCAGATTTGTTCCTCCATATACTTAACAACATTCATCATCTAACTAACATTAATAACGTAACTTCCATTCCAGATTCTTATTCTTTTTATGTATTTCACTTCATTCACTATGTTTCCAAATCATAATGAGGTAGTCTTTGCAAGATAGCAGTGGTAATGAGCCAACCAAATTTTCTGTTTTCCCAAACAGGAAAGGTTATCACCACGATGATCTTCACACTGCCAAAACAATTCGTACCCATCCTGGATTTTATTGAAGAAGGTCACAATCACAATTACGTTCTATGCTAAAATGTTAATAATTTTCAGAGTAATATATTTATACTATTGTCATATTTGGGCTATACAACCTTTGAAAGTTTATGTCGTATTCTGTGGATAAAACTATAAAAGGTGACCTTGCACTTGCACAACCTCAGTTGTTGAAAATTATGCTTTCATTCATTTGAAACTCCACTTGTTTTGTGAGCTCCTTCCTTCTACTTTGAATCTATCTCAAACACTCAAGCCAGCATAAAGTGTAAATGCAATAATATAATATACAAGTACGTTATCCTACAGTAGCCCTATAATCCATGACCCGTGACAAGGTTTCGTTTGTCATTTTCCATCAGGTATAAAGCCTGGGTCTCTGGCTGATAAATGAAATTTTAAATTTCATTGGCATTGACCTATAATAAATATTATTATGGCTTCAACTGCTTGTGTCCAGTGTCCACAATCAATGACATATACATGCAGAAATATTACATATTAAATTCACGTTCTTGTTGGTGGTATTCGATATTCCACTCTATTCCTTTCTGATCTTATCGATCTTCCCTAACGATCGTAACTCGGAACCTTAAAGCCTAGTCCTACTTTTGTATAGATGAACAAACGAACAAAGAGATACGATGAAAACTGAAAACCGATGCTCACAATTTCTCATTTCCTTGAAAAATGTATTGATCGAAATTTATAATTCATCAGGAGACAATTTGTCAACTGTGAACTAGCAGATGCCCTTTCTTTGTTACGCGTGTTGAAATACAAATGCAACTCGAAATTACATTCGCTACCTCTCATTAATAGGTTTTGTGCCAACTGCAACCTACTACTTGATTTATCATTAGAAACTAACAAAATTTTCTCAACCGTGTTTACTGCGCTTATTTGACCACAACAGACGTTGCAAAAACTCAGTCCAGACGATTTTTTGCCATTTTTAGCCGCAGGCAATAAAATTCATTGCATTTATATGGAAGAGAAGCCCAATAATATATTTTATATTGTATATATAAAACGTTCAAATTTCATGCCGCAGTGACTGCTAATATAACGAAGTTCTAATCAGCACATTCTAGTTAACATTCGTTATCAAACGTCTCTGCAACTGCACTGCAAGTCTAAAAACTTTCATCACTACACACATAGATCGAGAGACATGATCACAATTTTGTACTGCACTGAATGAGTTTGAGCAATGAGCAACATAATGAACAACCAAAAAGCAAATCTTGCTGCAACGTCTGTCTATCAAGTAATGGATTTAAAACAATAAATTGCTTTGTGGTGATCAAAAAAACGAATAATATAATTATTAATTAATATTAATAATTTTTAATTACAGTATAAAATATCACCCAAACGTTGGTGACTCTAAAAACATTCTAAATTATTATTTTCAGAAGGAACCTGATCTGACCTGACCACAACAGAAAGTTTAATACCACTAAAGTATAGTAAAACAAAGAAGGTCGCTGCACCAGTTTTTGGGAAGCATAACTAACTGAGGACAATCACAATCAATCTTTGCATTTTTGCATCATATTTATTTTACGATTTTTCTACCGCATTTGCCACATACAAAAACATTGATAACTCAAAAGTTTGAAAGTGCTGAGCCTTCCAGGCAGACTCAGACAAGTCAGTAGTCAGTTGAGTTTGAATGAACATATTCTTTACCTAGAGGCTACAAAAAACTACTTGATACCTTCAAGCTTTCTCTACTTCAACATCACCTTCAACGTTTGGATATTGCATGAAGGATATTCAAAGTGAAAACAGCATAATCAAGAGAAAAAGATGGCATTTTGGAACATGATTCTAAATTCTAAAAGTCAGATCTTTCTACTTATATTGACCAAAATTTCATCACACAAAATTATACTGCGCTGTCATTAACTGAAGTTGAAGTGCACTACCTTTGCTTATCTTAATTGATCGTAGTATCGAGCTGCTGAGCGCTGAGCAAACACATATTTGATTTATGAAAGTAATGTAAGCTTTATAGTGTTTAGCTATGCTATACTGATGGTTTCATGCATCCAAGCATAAAATAAATACATTACATATCATGACATAAATGAACTATTAACATTTTAATCTACAGGTTAGGTTAGTTACCTCAACAGTTCATTACACTATCAGACAGTCTACTACTTGTACACATGACCTTTTTTAATCATTAGCACATTTAGCATAGAAAACAAAGTACGCATTTATTTAACCAATAAATAGCAATAGCAGCTACTGCCAGCTACATAAGAGCGAGCTGAAATTTTATATGTAAGAAGTGCATGCAAAAGAGCTATATTTTCATAGAATTGGTGTAGGACAGAAGACAACCTTGTATAGTTGATAGTACATTTTACTATAGATTATATAAAATACGGATAGCAACAAATAGCATAGCAGTCGTGACACCTTTCGATACTACTGCCATTACACACATTATTACGTAGAATGAAAATATCTAACAACAATGGATTGAAATACCTCCAATATATACCTCATCAGTTAACTGTCCCCCTCTCCTTCGCAAAAAAGCTATCTTATTGAATGATAATAACAAAATGTATGTCCTTATATCTATGCACTAGTCTAGTCTTTATATAATGACGATGACGGTAAGCAGGATTACATGCACAATTTTCCATACGTCGTACATACACTCACTCGCTCGTAACAACACAAAGCCTTCAAAAATTTGCAGACTGCCAGACGGCTTCGTCTGTCTGATGCTAAATACAATGATGTTACGAAAAAGGGCACTTAAGTAGGTTTCAGCTTCACAGAACAGAGATTACATTTCTGCTTACTACCAACAAAACTGTGCATACACGACGTGAAATCAGAAGAAGTACGAATACACCTTTTTTGCGAATCTATGTCGCTATCCTTGTAGTCCGCAGATGATATATTATCTGGTTGCAATATGTACAACATAACTTTTGTGTATTCCATTTTCTTTATGAGTTATTTTTGCAAATATATACATAGTCAGCACAGCAGTAAGCATTTCTGTAAAATGTGGTGTGCTGCTTCTTGCGTTTTGCAATATATATATGGCTTCTGCAGCTGCTCTGCTCAAGAACATAGCAAATTAACGTTTGAGACATTCATATATCAATAATATGACTCAGACAGAGCTTCGTTGGGCATTGGATTCGAAACCCTCCGCTAATAGCATAAACACGATCAACGTAATGCAAAAAAAATAATAAAAACATTACTAGTTAATAAGCAGATTTGTAAGAGTAAAAGGAATGAAATCTCGAATAATTGCTCAAGTAGAATTTATGAATGAATGCGTTTTAAAGAACTAACTTTGGAGATGCAGATGTGTGGAACAGTTTGAAATAAATACATTCGAACCAGAAAAATCGATTGAAAAATATTGGATCAAATCTGGAACATGCATCTTCATCATATGATATCATGCATTATGCGATACTAACTCACTGACTGACAATCTCTACTTATACTTTATATAAAAACTTTAGAGGATATATCTAACATCGAAGCCGAAGCCTGTCTGTGTACTCCAGAGACACAAGGTTGGCTATCAAATATGTACCTTTGTTGATACCTTAATTGATACCAGATACCACCAATACCACAAGACGCTGATGATGAGTCATATTCAGACGAAGGCACTACATAATGCGACTTTCATTCATTAAAAATAAAAGCATTGCAATTTGCAATACTGAGAAAGTTCGAAATTGGAAACTAAAATAAATGACAATAATATATTATCAATATCATTTATTCATTCTACACTGAAACTGCATGTTGTCAAATTCATTTTCTTCATCGCCATCGACGCGACACTATATAGTCCAATTTGCTCAAACTCAAAGTATAAGTAATACAGACAAATCTATCGTACCAGTTGTAAGTGTTGCCGTTGTAGACTGCAATTACGTCTCCATATTAAATTTATGCGTTAGTCCAACTGGAAATGGAAAGCGTGAACAAAAAGTCTTTAAAATGTGCTAAAACACATTAACACGAAACGAATAACTGCAACAACTCAGATTCTGGAAAATGGATATTCCGATTCTGCCCCAAAAATTCTCTAAATAATAAATATTGAAAATGAAAAACTAAAGACCAACGACACACGCTGAACTAACAAGTAATCAATTAAGAACTCACATTTTCCAAAATTTGTAATTAAATCTTCAGTTTTCTGTTGCTCAACTATTTACAAATTATGAATTATGAATTATAGAACATTCACATTTGAGTTTCTTAGATTAGTAATAATTTTTTCAGCTATATGACACAGAAATATTGTCCGTATCCGTATCCATACTACATCAGTAAATAGTGAGTTGATTCAAGTACAAACGAAAACCTTACAGCTTATCACTTATCCGAAACATGAAATACATATTTAAAACGCCAACAACAACGCTACAACTACTTCCCAGTTCCATTACAAACGTTCCCTAAACATGAAACGAAAAATCCCAAGAGATATGATACTTAGCATTTAGCAGAAATAACCATTGGCTCAGTACTCATCCGTTAACAGCATTAAAGGTAGGATGGTTGTTGCAGGAAGTTTTAAAATGTACCCGAAACCAATAATCAGTCACGGATGCCAGTTGAATTGAATCATTTCGACGAACCAAACGATCACGATCAACGATATGATTAATGACAATTCGATAAAGTACCAGCCATGTTCAGATTGGATCATTAACACTAATTATTAATTACTAAAGGAATAACAAAACTTCTGTATTTCATCTTCATACCTGCTCCTCGACGACTGGAAGGCTGGTCATCTCCGCTATCCCCGTCTGACATGATAGACTGTTATTCTTGACACGAACTACGTTCAGTCAAGCAATCAGTTAGATTGAGTGTGATCAGTAATCCCCAATGTAATTACTGACACACAAATTAAAAAAAAACTGTGAAGATTCTAGAACGAAAGTTGGTTCTTCACTTATTCACGTCTGTCCGTGTTGTCCCACACTTTTCCTCACAAAACTAGTTTCACAATTGTTTATAAATCTTGAATGTAAAAGTTTTCACCGTTAATTGTTGATTTATTTACATTGATTATTGTTGATATTTTTTTAAATAACAAAAGACGGCTGTTGGCTGTTGATAACGGGAGTTACTCCGTTACTCTCTATCTCCTTTTTCGATGATTCCCCACTCAAATTGTTTCTCTTATTCGCTTCGTTGTTCTCCTGCTACTACTGCGACATTTAACGGAAGTTTGTCACTGTAGAATTAAATTAATCAGTAACAGTAACGATAGAAACACGGTCCTTGGCAATCAAAAGACAATCCAGGCAATGTTTCACTTCCTTCACAACCAACAATGCATAGCAGCAATAGCAATCCTTGTCGTCAAATTGTAGATAAAATTTTATTGTCTTTTTCCCCCAAACGCCGAAACTATCCAACCTCCATTGCGTGTTTTATGGTTTCAAGACTTTTTAATTAGCTACGTTCAACGTCAGCTAACAACAACCTTTCAAAAATTAAATTGCAAACAAATTAACTGCTTCTAGTTTTAGTAAATGCGGCTGCAGATGGTGGTGCTCAAAGTTGGCTGAAAGAAGCCAGCAATTAGCAAAATCACAATTTTCTTACTACTAATAAATNTTTTCTTTTTTACGTTTTATACACACAAATGGACAAACACAGTTTGAAAGAGTTAGGTTGTGGCTGAGGTTGAGTTGAGTTGCACATGTGAATTAATGAGTAGTTTTTTCAGTAGTTTTACTTACATTTACGTTTTCGGTACAATATGTATTGCATAGTAGATTGCTGAAAGGTATTTCGAGTAGTTAAAGTAGTAATTTAGCTCTGTAATAATAGCACTATGTAGCATTTCAAGTTTACATGATGAACATTGCGTGAAGGTTTCCTGAGCAGATTTTACTTCACTAACAGAAAAACAGGCTTTTTCTAATTTGCAATTTGCAAAACGAAAAGTTTTCACTTTCGCACAAAAAAAAATCCTTCAAGCTGGAAAGCTTTATTGTTGGTATTGGTTTAGTACTCGTAATTTGAGAAGGTGGCAGTAGAATTGGCAGTGAAAATTAGAAATAAAATTTCACATCAAAAGTAATAACAATCTGAAAACAGTAGAAGGAAAAATATTAATTAGTATTTATTTCCAGACTATGGTTTTTTAAAATTAATTTGATAAAGCTTATCATACCAAATAGTTTTGTGGAGACAAAAGTAGCTTTTTTGATGATTGATGAAAGATTGATTTTATGAACACAAAATCCCCAGTCTGTCCTTAAATTTTTCTCCCAGCTATGAAAACGGGTGTGGTGGACGTCTCCAAAACACTTTGTTTCTGCTGGCTAACAAAGAATTCAGTAACGGTTGACGTGACAAGGTTTTCAAGCCTCCACGCGCCAGCGTCACTGGTTAGGAAGTCAGCGATGAAATGCACCAGCACTTCATTCAATCTCCCCGTGTCGCCGTTTCCAGAACCCGTATTGTCGACACAATTTCATCCCTTGGACTCACTGAAAATCAGTTTCAAAATATATGAAACTTACATACAATTTTTCACTTTTTCATATAAACAATTTTATGTTCACTTTACACTCAACACAAAATTATGTCTTAAATTAGCCAAAAATGAATCAAAAACAATTCTGCATTTTTATATTTTCAAATACATTTAAATATATTATAAGTGTCTCTCTATTTTTAGCACAACCTGCCCCGGCACACTTGACAATGACATGATTACTGATTCATCCAAGTGTTCCCTAACTCCTGGACATACAGTTTCAAGATTTTGATCTTATGATTTTAAGAAGACATTAAAATAGTTACTAAATTGCTAAAAGATGTTTGAAGCTGAGAAAATGATCCTTTTGATTCGATTTCAGAATGTCGGATGAAGAGCAACATATATTAATCGATACAATGGACGAAAGACCTTCCTTGCTCTGCATGTTATCGCAGACCCAGCATCATATTATGTGCATCATCTCCACAATCATCATTGTGCATACACCATAGCATGTGATGTTCTTATTAGGAACAGCACCAATACCAAATGCCTCAAGTGCATACAACCTATCACACCAGAAGAACGCTGCTGGAGCTAACTTTTTTATTGGAATCATAATATTTATCACAACAAAAACAAGAGGAGAGAGAGTGTGTGTGTGGAGAAAAGCAGAGTAAGATGAAACTTAAACTTTTGCAACAATCTTTTGGATTTGGATGCAGTCATGTCATGAGGTTAATCGTGTTTATGCGAAGGGAATTGCACCCAATAATATGCTTGCTCTACATATCATGAAGTCTGAAATTTGCATACATTTTCACATTTTCATCGTCAGGCTCTCATTATATTATCAATATGCGTGCTTACACTTTTCTATCTGCGTAGTATGCGAAAAAATATGGATTAAGAGATTGCGTGAAACTCATAAAGTCCCACAGACAAAACAATGAGTTAATTTTTCCTAAGAAATGACATTCAAAAGAAAATGTGCTGAATACCTTCCAACTGGACAATATTTCAACATCTTTACTTAAAAAATCATGTGAAAACATTCTTTCTTACATTGAGTGTTGCTCAGTATTATATAATGGCAATATCCAATATATCCCCTTGATTCCAATGAATCTTATTCTTATCAAAGGCGCACTGATAGTGAGATTGAGGTACAAAAACCAAGGCAAGCAGAGGGTAGGGCAAAGGATCATGCAGTGATCTCAGACTGTTCCCACTTCTTCTAAATCACTTCTCCACAGTCACATAACACCTTTCTCCCATATCAGCAGTATTAGAGTCTATTATATTTGAAAGTTCTAGTTCAGGTTTCTTATTGCTTCTCCAATGAATAAGGTTACAAAAAATGTTCTCTCTATATAAAATCACGGAAAATTGAACCAGCATTATAATCCTTCCTTCTTGCTTAACACCTACAATGTAATATGTACATTTATTACAAAAGTCCAACAAAGACAAAATTTCCACTTGGAACAACGAGACAACCATATATATATCTGACTAACTATTT
>JAANSM010001573.1:0-17955 GCA_036850725.1 Orchesella villosa
TCCGAAATTTTAGGTTCTACTTGAGTAAACTCGCCATTAGTCATGGTTCGAAACGAATACCACAACACAACATAATCAGAGTGAATTGCTTATTAGCAATCATATGGAATGTAACGAGTGAAATAGAAACTTGAAACTAAATCCCAACGTATCGTGTACACTTTTACGTATCAATTTCTGGCAGTTTCAATCGATAAAAATGCAATACCATACGGTATTAACTTTCTATCATTTATCGGCAGAGTTGAGATTCATTTGTATAATGAAAATGATACTGAACGTGGGTTGCTCCTCATCAGACCTCATGATGTACAAATGACAACATAAAAATAAATGAATAAATTATATACTTTCATTCATTTCAAGAAAATTGGAAGACAAAAAAGGGTGATAGCGACCAATCACCAATCTCACAATGTAAATACTTTCTTTTACAGATATGTGAATGCTATTTTAAGGTTATTTCATTCCCCCCTTCCTCCTCCCCAGTAGGATTGATTGATAGTTAATGGCTACTACATTACATGCAATATGTTATGTACTTATGTAGTATAATTATGAACCGGAGTAAAAGTATTCAAAGGCTCTTAAGGAATCATGTTTTTGCAACTACTCAGCTTTACCCGTTGTTGTAAATTTTACTCAACTTAAAAATTACAAAAAGGCAAAAGGACATACTAATTATTCATCTGTCACCCAACTGTCCTGACCCAACGAATCACAACGAATCGTATCACTGATCACTACTATTCCCTTTTATTTCAATTTCAGGATCATAAGGTTTTGTCCTTCTGTCAAATAAATTCAAAATTTGTCAGCTTTCGGTTTTATATAACGTATAAGAAACACAAAATATATAAAACCGACACACTACCTCTACCTATTACCAAAGTACCAGATCTGAATCTGAAATCAAATAAATGCCAAAAAGTACCAGAACAAACTTTCAAGAAAAAACATTTCCCTTTCAGACTTCTTAATTATGGATTGTGTGTATATGCGAAAATGTTTGTCAGTTGTTGCAATAAAAATATGACATTAAACTGTACAGAGGCACCTTGCATGATAAATTGTAAAGCAAATACAAAACTGTACCCCAACCAAATACTGAATACCAATATGAGTTGTGCACATGCGTCTAGGAATTACAATATGGTATTTACTTCCAAGGCACCAAAACTAACTTGAAACAGTACAGTATTGCAAGTCGGCTACTAGTTACAGTAATCCTCAATTCAAAATTGCCAATAGCTATTTTACCCTTACAATGTTCAACGATATCTTTATAAATTTATAATTTGGAAGCTAATCTTCATCTTGAACTTAATTTCGAAGAATAAAGAACTAAATGGTTTACCTTCTCTTACCTTAAACAAAAGCTTCCAGCTCCAAAAGGTTAAATGAAGGATACGATCAGATCAGTTGTCCATGTCAGTCATCATTATTTCAATCTTTCATTACTGATAAATGAATGCATAAACAATTCTTCTTAGTTTGATATAATATGATATATCTCGCACAGATCACAAACAGGCAAAATAGTGAATAGTAACGTCAACAAACACATATAACGTCCATATAAAATGTGTAGCTGTCAAATGTCAATATCAATTAAGCAAAGACAAAAGATGAAATAACACAATTGCTCCGACATGGCAGAAGAGGAAGACGTGCAACGTAACATTACAATTGGGAATATTGGGGCTCCGTAGCATTGCCAATTGCAAATATGTTACCTTTTGCTTATAGTTTTTCAATGAGCAATAAGTCCTTCGCACACGCTACGGAATTATGTTTGCTTTACTTTTTAATTTGTCCACACAAGTTAACGCAAAAAAGCGTGAGGCAAGCATCAAACTTAACGCATAAATTACATCAAACGGACAACTTACTACACCATTTTTAAATCAACAATCTGAAAGACTGAATGCGGTGCGCGGTGTGAGGAAACACGACAAAAACTTGGCAAAATGTAATTGCAAATTAAATTAGGTTCGATTTATATGTTAGGGAACATTCAACACAGTGCCGATGCCGATCTCTATTACATTGCACTAACACAGACCACTATCAAGAAATGCATTTGACACTTCCAACTTCACCTACCCCCAAATTTGCACCAACCAAGGAGAAAGAAATATATTTTACAATCTGCAAGAGATGCAAGAAGGAAATGTCCTTTCTTTCACATGACTTCAAAGCTGATGTTCAACACAGCGACAGTAACAGACGAAAAAGAATGTCAACAAGAGATAATAGTTATCACATCACTACTTTTGCCAAAGACAAAAGACTGAAGACAAGTATGTTGTATGTGTGGATTGCGTGAATATAAGAATGTTGTTTACAAAAGGTAGGGCAAAGATTGTCGTTTATCTTTGCAACGAACAACCGAAATAACTTTTTTAACCACAACACGGCACAGACAACAGAGTGAAACACATAAAACACTACTACTGTATGCTATAAGTCATATGTGTATTCTCTTGCAACTTCATCTCTTCGTCTCATTCGTTCTCATTCTTCATCTCATCTCATCGCAAGTGAGCATCAACTCAACATGATCAACACAGTCAAAAAAGCATTCCTGTTCCTTTTCTTTTGTTGGCGAGTAATGAAATCCGCATCAAATCATATCATCAGCACAAATCCCACTTTGTGCTGTTTATCAGAATGTTTTTAGCTAAAGAAATAAAATGGGATGATAAACATCATCCTGATTGGAAATAGTAAGGTTTAGATTGGATAACACGTTTTTGCATTTTTGACTGCTTACTTCTTTCATCTTTCTCTTTTGCCTATATTCGGCATATAGTTAGTTACATGCAATACAATGTTATTAACATTAGTGCATCTACTTTTTATTTCCTTCAGAACTCTTTTTCTTTCATTTCTTTCTCTTCTCTCTATATATTTTCTTCACGACGGAAGAATTCCTTGTCAAATCATTTTCGACTTACAATTTATGTTATGTATGTTATGCTCAGTTTTGTATGTGTGTGTTGGTTGGGATGGGAGTTTTAAACCATAAAAACCAACCCTAAACACAATCACTTTTAGCTCCAACTGGGAGAACTGTACTTTTATACCGAGTCTCACTGGCATCTTGCCATTCTCTTCGTCTTCACATTTTAGTTGGAAGCTAAAGTTGGATTTCTCCATATGAGGGAAGAATCACAAAGGTACAAATAAGACACACATTTTAAACACAGAAGACATGCAGAATTGAAAATGTGGAGGGTACAGAGTACAGAGTGACTCCAATTGTACTAGTATCATGTAGGTGCAGAGACAGATACAACGTTGATTTGGGCTATCCACATTTTAGTCATTCTGCTATTCTGCTCGCTCGTAGATGAATGTAGCTGCCTGAGTTATAGTTGAAAAAAGAATCTTAGAGGAAGGAGCTCTGTTAGATCATCTTCATCATCTGTAGTAACATGCATCACATCTTTAATCTATAAAAGTATGAGCATCATTTCTTTCATTCATGATATCATAATACTAATAATGATGACATACGTTTCTGTTTTCTTATATGTACGCAGCAAAATGTTACATTCATTTTCTAGGCTTTCTAATCTTAAAACACTAAATGTCTGAATCATTGTCTCATTGAAGGAATCAAAACGCATATGATATGTCTAGGGTGTACTTACATCAGTAATAGTGTTTAGCAGTGCAGTGTACCATTCGTTTTACCTTTTGTAATAGAACTAGGAGGAGAATGAGAATTTGATTCAACCAGGAAGAAGATGTATTTGTATTTGGTTCCATACCTTGTAATTGTAAAACAGACGTGAGATGCATTTCCCACGTTTCATTTTTCCGTAAGTACTTCAGACTTCAGTGGACCTCTTTTTCCCTTAGCCATTCGACTTCGACTACCCAAACACAACTTACATTTTTTTGTTACAGTAGTACCAGAAGGAGTACCACAACACAATACCAACAAACTCATGCATGCTCACTCACATACTTAGGACATATCTCTTCAACTAACTCTAGATGTGTAAGCTAAAAAACCTGGTTGTTGGTTTGGTATCGATTGTATATAGAATAGAAGACAAGTCACGAGTAGACAAGAAGATGCATAATGCATAACCATATACATAAAAAATTCTAGAATATATAACATGCAGTGTCCGATGTATGTGGGTACATGGTACATGTTATTTGTTTGTACATTTTGACTGAAACCTTATTGCAATCCTAATAATTTTGAAGGGGTACGGTTTTGCATGGGAATTCTTTGGTCACGGTACCGTATTTTACATGCAACCATACAAGTTGGTGACAGCAAGCACAAGTGCTTACAACATTGAGCGTTGTTTTTTTGCAATTTTTTGCATGATTCTCTTCTAAAATGATCACATCACCTGAAAAACATGCATAGAAAACAAATATTACCCACACCTCCCGTTTTAATCGGAATATTAAAATAAAAATAAAAGATTCCGTAATGGATATTTGTAGTTAGTATTAGTAGATAGATATATATGGGTAAGCAGTTGTACTATACTGCAATATTTTAACTATCAGTGAGTACATGGTCAACTATAGGAAGATGTTGTTTGTATGTTGGTATTTTTCGAAACATTGGAATATCTTATGGTTCAGAGTTTTGCATCCCACTTACATTCTGTTTGTAGAGGATTTTCGGTTACTTTATGTGTATAATGTATGATTATGATTAAATGTATCTTAGGATAAGAATGGGGATTTATTTGCGCACGAGCTCAGTTACAGTTTTAGCTGCAACACAATTACATACAGACACTTATACGAATTGTAATTTTACACTTGCTATTGATATTACATAAGGGCGAAGCAGGCTGCACATAAATATCTAATAAACAATTGATGATGCTGGCAAGAAGATGTAGAAAATGTTTCAGTTTCGAACTCCGTTCCGGATTTTGCAAAAGGATGTAAATAAATAATGATATGGTCGCATTAGCACGTACACATCGTCATCAAACATTATTATGGATTATGGATGGATGGTACGATGTCAGATTAGGTCAAGGTTCAAGGTCAGCTTTCCCAAAAATGATACTGGATATCGCTCAACGGTAATTAGAAACGAAATTAATTACACTAAACTTGGCTTGGATTGATTGAAATACACCACCCAAATCAGTGCATTTAGTACCTATCTCTTTTCATCATCCGATGAGGACATGACGATATTATGAATGCAAGATGGGATGACCATTCAAGGTTTCTTTTTTATGTTATGTAGTGGATAATGAAAACAGAGTTATACAAGTTCCTTATATCAAAAGGACTGATATCGCTAAAATTGAGTCTTTCGAGCAATTTAAAAAAGTTTGTTTGAAAATTGTTGGTTCTGAAAGTCTCAAAGCATAGCCATTAATGTGGTGCTAGATTCACCCAAGAAGTTTTCAGATGCCCAGACTATTATTCACATTGCATAGTAGTGGTGGCACCCCGCTTTTCTGGGACCGCATAAAATGGCGAAACCCTCAAAAATGCAAGTTTTATTTTTATACTTCTCCAACTTGACTGTTTCGCGGTAAGATGTAAGTTAAGAATTAATTCGAATTACACGTAAAAATGTTTTAAAAGCCCTCAGAAGTAAGTGCACCCAAAGAGGTTTCCGAAACACATCCTGAAAACTGAAATTTGGGTTCATAAGTGATAACTGACGAAGAGTGTGGTGTATGAATAGATTAGTATTGTTTCATGATTCCTTTAATTTGTTTGTTACGTAAATCTTAACGGCAAATTGAAATTGCATAATATGTGATCCACCTACGATGTATAAGAAGATGCTCTGAGACAATTGATTTTTTTCAGTTTCCTTTTTATAAAATTCTGTAATAAATTTTTAATTGCATTGTATTGCAAATCTTATCATAAATTCATAAACATAAAGTCATAAAGTCAAAATCTGGCATCTTGCATTGCCGGCTCCTTCAGTTACATATTTCTATTCATATTCGTTCCTTCCTATCATCATTCATCATCAAATACAATACAATGGATTTTTTATCTGCATGAGTACTTTTTTATACCGAGTATCGCGCTGCCCCGACCGAGCCGGTCATATTCAATTTATTTGTTTTGATGTTGATACATAAAAACAACCAAAACACACTCGTGAGTCGTGAATACACACGTATTACGTGCAATAATTTGCAATTTTTAGGCACAANCTGCATGAGTACTTTTTTATACCTAGTATCGCGCTGCCCCGACCGAGCCGGTCATATTCAATTTATTTGTTTTGATGTTGATACATAAAAACAACCAAAACACACTCGTGAGTCGTGAATACACACGTATTACATGCAATAATTTGCAATTTTTAGGCAGAAGTTGTGACAAATTTAAAAGCTCTCGTTCTGTTCTCCTCCTCACACTACGTTACTGACTATACACGCTTTTAAACTTTGTTGTGGTATTGCATTGTTGGTGCACTTTATTGTTGGTCAGTCAAACTGCATTAAGAAAACCGGCATGATCTTTGGTTGTTGGTTGTCGTTTTCAGTGTTGACGATCCGTCATCCGTCGGCAATAATTAATAACTGATATTAGTCGGTTTGAGGGGCTTTCGAACTTGTATCTCTACACTTGATAGATAATTAAAAGGTGAAAGGACCTTACGTCCAGTCAAAAAGAGACTTTCTTGGTTTCCCTCCTCCTGTGCCTATCCCCTCCTGACTGTACTCCTGCCTGTCCAGCAGCCACTGTCAAGTCAACTGAGTTTGGAGTTTGTCAATCGTTGACATGGCAGATAGGGATTCCCCTGGTGGAATGCAAGGAGGAAGTCCGTCGGGAGGTGCACCGGTGGGTGGAGTTGGTGTAACAGCGTGTTCAGCAATGTTGTATGTGGATTCGGTAAAAGCTATGGCAGAATCTGTAGGCATCTCGAATTTGCAGGACGATGCGGCTAAAGATTTGGCAGAGGATGTTACATACCGTTTGAAATGTATAATTCAAGATGCCGTTAAATTTATGGAGTTGGGCCGTAGAATTAAATTAAATGTTCACGATATTGATCATGCGTTGAAAGTCAGGAACATTGAGGTAGCGATTTCTTTCCACAATTGAAGTTATACAATTAATTACTGAGCTATGCATTATCAATTATTATGATGAATAATAAGAATGTGTCATAATTTCATTGGACTTTATTGATAATGTTTTTGATAGCCTTTGTATGGACTTGGTGGACCGGAAGCGTTACCATTCCGATTTGCTTCTGGAGGAGGACGGGAAATTCATTTTATAGAAGATAAAGAATTAGAGCTTTCAGAAGTCGTAAACGCGCCTATTCCAAAGGTACCTCAAGATGTTTGTTTACGAGCACATTGGCTCGCAATAGAGGGAGTCCAACCTTCGATTCCAGAGAATCCTCCTCCTCAGTCAAAGGATCAGCAAAGAAGTGATAGCATTGATCCTACAAATAAAAATAGTAAGGGTACAAAAGGAAAGGGTCTAGGTCCATTTACGCCAACCGTTGGAAAACCACTGAAATTCAAAACAAGTGAACAAGTTTTTGTGAAACAATTGGCAACACATGAACTTTCTGTTGAACAACAGCTTTATTATAAGGAGATCACAGAAGCATGTGTGGGGTCAGATGAAATTCGTCGATCGGTAATCTAGTCATTCCCAAATATTTAAACTTTTTATTTTTCTCGTTGTTTTTTATGATATTACTTTAATTGCGAATATTTTGTAATACAGGAAGCTTTGCAAAGTCTGTCGAATGATCCGGGATTGTATGAAATGCTGCCCAGACTGTGCACATTTATTGCTGAAGGTGTTCGAGTCAACGTTGTTCATTACAACTTGGCATTGTTGATTTACCTTATGCGAATGGTGAAAAGTCTTTTAGATAACCAAACCTTGTATTTGGAAAAATACGTAAGTGAAGTTGTAATGCTTGATTAATATCTTCTTACTATTCTATGGCACAGCATTAACAAACATGTGTACTTTTTTTTTGTTATAGCTGCATGAAATCATTCCAAGCATTGTCACATGCATTGTAAGTAAACAACTGTGTCTTCGTCCAGATCAAGATAATCATTGGGCTCTTCGGGACTTTGCATCTAGACTTATGGCACAAGTCTGCAAAAACTACACAACATCCACTAACAACATTCAAACACGTATGACGAAATTGTTCGGCTCTGCTTTAAATAACGAGAAAGCTCCATTGGCATCTGTGTATGGGGCCATAGCTGGACTCGGGGAGCTGGGCAACGAAGTTGTTAAAGTTTTTATTGTGCCCATGATATCTGAAATCGGTGTACGAGTGGAATTCTGTCTCGACGGTGTCGGTCATAGTCAGGCAGACAAGACCTCAGCTCAGAAAATTAAAGCTCTGGTTGTTGTAAGTTCCTAAATGTGTGTTTGTAACTTATTATCAAGTTCTAAATTAAAATGATGCTGACCTGCTTTTGATTTTAATACTAGAAACTTGCGTGTCCTATCCTTAAATCTGCAAGGAAGTCTCCAGATGTATTGGAAGAATATAAATCAGAGTTCGGTTACTTTGCTGCAAGTTTGCATGTAGGTGTAGTAGCACTGAGAAACCAAGACCAGAAAGCAGCGGTAGTATCTCCATCAGTTAGGCCGCCCACTCAACCAATTGGAGCAGGCCCAAGTAAAGGCTTATGAGAATAAAATATGTTTTGAATGAATGAAAATGAATGGATTTGCGTGGATTCGTTTAGGTGTTAGCGATAAAGATAAAATTTGCATTTTGTAAAGAATGTAAAAGCATATTTATAAGTACCTAGCTCGTACGTTAGTTTTGATATTCGTAAAATGTATGCATTTATTAATTGTATATAATGTATAAAGATAATGAAATCAGATAAACGATCATTCAGTGACTATTTAAGTAATGTAACCAACAATACGTACAGTCTTGTATTAAAGGCTGTATATTCTCATTTGAAGTTAATACTAAATTGAAACCGACTCGTTCATAAGTTGACTGTTTTTCAGCTGCACATTCCAGTTTTTGGCTGCTTTTTTCATTCCTGTCCGAGAAGGCAAAATGGAATATGTTTTCTTAACATTACGGATAAAGGGAATTTGAGATGTGTGGAAAATAAGTTTTTGAAGATTTTATCGCTCTCTGGATCGTGCATGTACCACCAGTCTTCTTCCGGGCAAAAACAATTTTTATGCTGTATTAATCGTAATAACGGACGCAATCGTTTCAACTTGGCACGTTCAAATCTATCGATGCAAAGACAACCTACAAATTCTAGATGTTCCAAATTAGGTAGGATATCTTTGTTCGTCAACTGAAGCAGGGTGAACAAGTTTCTTGCCTAAAATAATCAAAAAAACAATATTTTTAATATTTAAATCTCTCTTTTTTCTACACGGTGTGAAATAATTCGTTTACGTAGACTCCGTATACTTCATACCCATAAAATTTTCAATACTCGAAGGTTTCCAAAATGTCCTAAGCCTGATAACCATTCATCTCTGATGTTTGAAAGCATTGTTGGTTGTCTTCTCCAAATCGCCGGCCATTCCGAAGTACCAAGGTCTAATACTTCTAATACTGAAAATATAAAGTAAATGATATTTCCATTACAAGAACGTGTACACGGTGTTACACACGCAAAATATTACGAAAAATGAAATGCAAGTAAATGTAAACTTGAAGCTACTGACCTCTTTGTTGATGTGGTGCTTCATCAACTACTGTAAGCTCAAAGGGGCTGGGGTCCATTACATCGGATGAGCAATATGACGCTATCTTAAAAGTACGGATGCTTAACTCAAAAACATTAAACAGCGTTTCCAATCCTCGGCGAACATCATCACAGACAGGAACATTATGAATTGTCAAATTACAGGCATTTGGAAACTTAGAATTGAGTACTTCTGCGAATTCATGAAAAATTTCTAGTCTTGTATAATCAATTGGGATATGAGACCAGTTTGGAAAACGGAGTTGAATGTCCGTTACAAGGCTGTGAGGATCATTTGTTCTCCAGTAGTAGCGAGTGTCGGGTAAGTTCTCTATGCTGTACACCCAATCCCAATATGTAGCTCTAATTTCTGATAGTTTTGGTAGGTTGGCTGGTGAAATGGAAGGGAATGAAAATTGAGAACTCCCTGCATCTAAAATTCTCAGATTTGGCATAACAGGAAACCGAATTGGCGACAAGGCTGTTTGATCATTTGTATAAAATTCTAAAATTTCTAGTGTTCCAGCAACCTGCTCAAGAATTTGTTCGAGGAAAGTTTGGTTTACACTTGCACCATGGGCATGGAAGGGTACACACAAGCGCTGGAGGCATGCGCGAGGTAAAGGATTTTGAAGAAGCTGTTGATACATTTCAAAAACGAAACTTGTGCTGTCATGCACATATGTCAGTTCTTTTAATTGACTAAACCTAACTGTTGCAGAGACTCCCTTCCAAAATGATTCTTGATTTATATTCTTCAAGCGAAGCCTTGTTAGTTTAGGGGAGTTTGACACAATGGAAATCCACAAAGGGTGTAGCCAAATAGCATCAAAATTGATGTGTGAATTGAAACGGAGAATGGCAAACTCTCTTAATTGTGGGAAACGTAGACAAAGCAAATTTTCTGCAATTGTCCATTCGTCACTTGAGGCTAAATCAAGCTCATCTTTCTTCACCTTCCAGTCAATTTGTATCTCCAGTCTCGAAATGGTTCGACTTTGCTTGACTAGTAGATCTTCAAGAAATCTCTCGCTACTCCCACACTCCTCCTGGTCCGGATTTACAGTTAGTATCATCTTCACTTCTAGTTGACTGGGTTGAACTCCCAACATATATGTCGATATAGTGGGGGTCCACTCGCATGTCTTAAAATGAAATTTGGTAAAGATACTGCATTGATTAAATGACAGAAAACGACCCACTTTAGTTTTGGTGTTGAGATTGACGCATGTCCGTTTGCGGAGAGCACGAAAGGCTTCTGTTTTCCAAATAGAGCATACAAATCTACAATTTTTCAAGTCCTCTGCTGACAGCATCCCAAATGTCGCTTCTAGAACCTGTACAGTCAACATTATTAAGATCAGGCGTAATTCAAAATTAGAACAAATGCATTCCTCCATTATCTATTTTGCCAATCTCTTACCGAACTGACAAACATGGGATTAGTCTCCACATCTAAAGGCACTTCGAAACTCATTTTAAAGGCTTAAAATGTATCCAATTGGACTTCATGGGGGAAAGTGAATGACACACGGAATGACAGATCGAGATGAGTAATTTACTTTTTCTACTCAGAAGAGGTTCTCCTTTCACCTTCAAATTTGTTATTTCAGAAAAGTAATGTGGAACCAAAATGCAAGCGTGAAATATCAATTACGTATTTCTTTCTTCCCAATGCAATCCTCCTTCTTTTCTTAAAGAATACATGTGTGACAGCCACAATTTTCTTCAAGACAGCTCGACACCGACTTCCTCGAACTAACGAGCAAAGTACTAAGCCTGTATCTCACAGAATCAAAAGATATCTTCAGGTTATGTAGGTACAAATGAATAATTACTAACTGCAAAACATGAGGTTTCAATAGTTTGACCAGTTGATCAACGGGTCAAACCGTTGAAACCTAATATTTTGCAGTTAGTTATTATTCATTATAACCTTCATTACCTGAAAATATCTTTCGATTCTGTGAGATACAGACTAAGTACTTTGCTCGTAAGTAATTAGTATATTTTATACATACAGAGTTTATGCAATGCAAGAACATATATGCCAGCTGGTTAGAGTGTGTAGAATGTAGAAGTATATTATAATGTGAATGTTTGCTTGAATTGTGAATACTCAACTCAAATACTTTTCTTGAGTGAACTTAGCTGTGAATGGGAATGTCACCATTCATTCCATGGTATTCATGAATAGAGATCGTCATAATATTTTTATTGCAGGACGATATAGGTTGTACATTATACTGTACGTATCATGTGCATGAGAGAAATGGATTATGTTATGTATGTGTAACCTCCCACAAGTCAAAGTCCCACATACATACATTAGCATACGTCTTCCATGTTCACTTCATACTTACAATTCTACTGATGACTGAGGAACAAATGCAGCTTGTACTCAGCAAAAGTTTTACATAAGGTAACTCCAAAGAATATATTTTCAAGTCAAATATAAGGTTTTGTAATGAATGAGTTTAGGCAATTTGGCATTTTTAAATGACGTTTATGATCAAATGAGTTTTCCTTTGTAAACGGATGCCATTTTAATATTGTATTTGTCAAGCTTTCGAAGGTAAGGTAAAGGCATCGTTCATCATCCTCATCCGGGGATCAATCAGGTCAAATTCTCGCAGCTACTACGCTGAATAGGTCTCATACTCATTTAAGGTTTCAAGTGATTTCCAATCCGCATTATGTGGTTATTTTCTTTACATGCTGAAGGAATACTAAAACCTGACGACGGATTTTCTTGAAATTGATGCTGAATAATGATGATAAGTTAATAATTTGATTTTGAACAGTTGAAGTTCAACTGCTGAACACGATTTTTAACGTTTTATGCGATTTCCATGATTTGTATTTTTATTATTCTCCAACTTCAAACTTAAAACAATTTAACAAAGCTTGGCAACATGAATAATGGTTTGCAATACACAGTAAATGATGTCACGTACAATGTCCAAGAGCATTCATAGCAGTGATCCATTTGTTGGAAACCTCGGGGAAGAAGCAAGGAACAGGTATATGCACAATACTTGTATCAAATCGTTAATTTAATCGCTAATTTACACAAAGGGTAAAAGACAAACTTATTCTAATTCAACCACAACAATATTTATGTATACCATACTAATTATCTCCGTTTCATTTTGCATATTTTCAAATACTCGAATAAAATAATATGGCTTGAGTTTACTTTTTTTTATCGTGATGAGAAGAAAGCACGGAATAGACAGGTAGTTGTTTTTATTGTATCGTAGCAGTTTTGATTTATATGCATAGTAAAAAGAAACAGCGTCGCAAAATAACTTGTTACTCAATTAAATGCATTTTTACTTGACTGCCGAGCCGAGCGAGATAATAATAATTATTGTTATATAGTTTGATAATGCAAAACGAACATGAAGTAAAAACTACACAATTCAATCAGTAGCTACATTATAAGATGGCAGTCGTATAACAATACATAATAATAATTATTGTTATATAGTTTGATAATGCAAAACGAACATGAAGTAAAAACTACACAATTCAATCAGCAGCTACATTATAAGATGGCAGTCGTATAACAATTAAAAATTTGGTGACACATATTTCCTTGTATTCAATACATCCAATGACGTGGATGTATTGAGTCAAAATTCAAAAGATTGATTCAAATATACCATACAAAAACATTACTTTTTCGTCGTAGTTCTCAGGAGTTTGATATGAACAGTTATTCATGAAGGTCCACATAGTACAAATTTGCGCTTTTTAAGCCAAAAATACAATCAATCATCAAGATACATTTTTACTACACAAAAGTATTTGTGTAGTCACCCAAAATATTATATATGTTTGTAACGAACAATAGCCCAATTATATATTATTTAGCTTAAATGCAATTAAGTCATAATAATAGTTCTAGCTATTAAACATTTGTTTGGTCTATGTAGTTCATCGCAAATTAAGTTTTTATACAACTTATTACAATAATATATAATGTATGTTTATCCATGTAAGTATAAATGCTTTCTTCAAGCACTACACCACCAGTTCATTTGGAACGCATTGCGTCTCATCTCAAGTTTTGTATCTTTATTGTAGAAATATGCATATATATTTCTAGATCTTGGTACAATATTTAGCTTTAAAGTGGCTAACTGTATTATAAATATAATGGCAATTTAATATTGTATAGTGGATCATCATTATCTTTTTATTTGTTGTAATTCGCATAATATTTTTTTTATTATTCGCTCTAAACACTTTCAGAACCGTCAAGTAGAAATGTACGTGTCGCATCATTTCATTTATATAAAATCTTGCATCTCTGAAAAAGTTTCATTGTTTTTCAAACGTTCTAAAAACGCTAGAAAATGAATAATATTATATATCGCTTAACAGTTTCATAATGTATGCAAATTTATTACTCGTAGAGTACATTACACATGCAGATATCGAGTCACTATCTTCAATATGAATATAGAATATATATTTATAAACGTATGTAATATATATAGTCATTGTTTTAAATTACACGACGTATAAAAATGATATAATGTTATCATGCATCATGTAAATTCACTCTTTCTTATAAACCATCATCGTATCGTGACCGTAAGATGTAGGACACACACACATTCATGTAGTAAATAGCAGTTTCAAAAGGTATTATTGTTTCATCTGCAGCAGTTTCTTTAGGTCTATTGGATAATTTAATACATGTAATTGTGTGTGGGACTAATAATCGTACAGAAGTAAATAATATTATGTATACAATAATTATATACGTAATAGAAATAGTTTTTTTAGTAGTCTCGTTCTCTACGATGTTTTCTTTTTTCGTCGACAAGTTACTTTCTCCGAAGTAACAGTAAAAGTAACATAAAACTATATTTAATTGTAGCGGGTGACAGAAATGAAGAGCGGGTTGATCCTTTGCAGGAAGTCACGTCAAAGTATGCAACATGATGAGGAACAATTACAACAGTATGACTGTTTACTTTTCGTTGGCCGGCAATTCATCTCACGAACTATTTCAGCAAATACGTCATTCACATTTGTTCGATTCTTTGCGGATGTTTCCAGGAACGAGCAACCCCAAAGTTGAGCTAATGCAGCCCCTTCATGTTTTGAGACTTCCCGTTGGTGCTCCAAGTCAACCTGAAAGAAAAATAATCGTTTGCATTATTAATATTGCCTAGCTTAGCTCGTCAATTGCATTCAATTCAATGTGTGTAATTGCAGTTAGCGTTAACTGTTTTCTACCCTCCTGGGGGGTTATACATGCATAATATTTTTTATGCAGGCCTATATGTATATAATAAGCATTGTGCAACATATTCATCAAGTATACCATATAAGATTCACAAGTCTGAACTGATCATTTTTTATGTACAACACGAAGAAAAACCTCAAAGACGCAGCAAATGAATTTTCCTGAATTATTTCAAGTACATACAAGCCAATTACTTCTTTCATATAACTTATCTAGTGTCTACACATAACTACATACATTCGTTGGTATATTGGTGTTCAAAACAGCGATTTGCAATAAAATAAGAAGACTTGTAGTGGAAGCAATTGAATAGTAGTCGTACGTTGCACAGCACGCTCTATATCATTCAAATTGGCGAGTAAATATTAATGCATTCAACCTGAAAAAGGCCATCATTACTGAAGAAACGCATAACAATGAAGCTATAGCACAATGTACAATCGCTAGCTTCAAAGTGTACAATTGGAATTTTGAAGGGATTTCCTCTGCATTGAGCTGTCATCATAACGGGAATTCATCATTTCAATAACTCCATCATCATCTGCAGCGTCCATTATTCCGAAACCACATTGGACCAAAGCATTGATTTGCATATGATGCATATATATAAGATACTGTTTTCTAATAAACTGTGAAGAGAAGACTCTTTCACTCAAGTGCTATCTTATGCAATACGGTAATATCTTTCTTGAAAAAAAATGCACTGATAATACCATCTAACTTAACCGTAACTGCACCTTATGCTGCATTATGCTAATCTGAATACCTTTTATCGTAGGACGAGATTGAGATTCTTTGTCACTATCTCAGAAAACCATAATAAGATAATTTTGAACAACAATGGAAATGGCTAACATAGTGTGTGGATTAAATTTCTATTGGCTATCTGTTGACTCCTCTCTTTTTGTAACGTATTCCACATAATTTTTACCGTAAGGTCAGCGTTACAAGACAACCTAAAGGTGGATAAAGTGATACGATAAAATGTAACACTGAATTAAAACTGATGAACTAATGCAAGGTAAATTTCGAAAGTATACTGATTCATTTTACTACACTAGGAAGAAAATAATGTATAGTGTATGATCATCTCCTTTTCGTGAATCGTGACATGACTGTGTCCGAAATGATGTGCTAGTGTTGAATCCTTCATCAGATAAATTACAGCCGCATACACTTACACTTACGTTAGTAAATGTATAAATTCTAATTGTCTGCTTTATAAATCTTTTACGCTCCCTAGAGTCGAAAGACAAAAGGGGTCTATCTAAATTGAGTTTGTAGACGAAAGCCGTTGTGTAGATTTCACCTTAAATATTTTATATTAACTTATGAAATAAAAAATGTACATATATTTATAGGTTTTATCGTTGATTTACAATACTATATAAAAATGATTGAACTTGTTTATGACTTTGCAACCCAGAATTTTATCTCGTTATTGTTGTTAAACTGCATATATACATATGTACACAAATCAATTCTTACAAAAAGGTAAAGTTATCATCGAAAGTGATTACGCAGGCTAACCCCTAGAGGGAATTTGTAATTATTTCAGCCTATTGGAAGGCATTGCTCGTTTTCCAAACAAATTCGATTAAAAACATTTTTTAAAGTTGCGAGTATGTGTACACAAATCAATTCTTACAAAAAGGTGAAGTTATCATCGAAAGTGATTACGTAGGCTAACCCCTAGAGGGAATTTGTAATTATTTGAACCTATTGGAAGGCATTGAATTGCTCATTTCCCAAAGAAATTCGATTAAAAACAATTTTTAAAGTTGCGAGTACTCAAAGATTTGAATTGTTTAGGTCTTGAGCTACAAGAATGTGGTTTATTAATGGGGATGTTATTTCGCATTAATGTATGCATTCAATTGTTAAATAAAATAAAACCATCAACACAACTTTTTTCGCATATTATATATTAGGAGCAGCCGTATCAGCAAATCAGTGATGAATAGTGCACTTTTGTATTGAAAGATTTAATTTGACACATCCCCATGCCTCGTGCCCGTGCCATCCCATCAGTTTTCTACACCTAAATCAATGCTTTCCGTTGCAAAAATAAAAATAATGATAAAACTATAACATAGTCAAACACGAAGTGATACAGCGGAAACAGTACTACGTGGGTGACTATCTGCTTTTCTTATAAATAGCAAATCATCACTGTTAAGTAGTTAATAATAACTCAGCGTTGCTTACGCCTCCCTCCGTGTTATGAGTGTATTTTAATAGCAAACGTCTGCACAAATGAGGAGGAAGAAATAGGGAAGGATGCATAACATGTAGTATCAAGAAGAAGCAATTCTTAATTTGGGTATGCGCACATCAGTTCATTGTTATTCGAGATTGCATTGAATCGCAAAACTGATTACAATATCAATGCAATTAACATGGTCATCAACATTTCCGAAGTCATTGCATCTTAATTTCCCTACCAAGCTAACTCGTCGTCAGCTTCTAGTGTCCGAAAAGAGCATTATGACCGTGAAATATCCTACCATTCCTACCCTTTCTTTACAGGACATTAAACTTTGTTCGTTGTAGATAATAGCTCTGTGAAAAAAGACTGACACTACTATGAACACATACTTTGACTTTGGCTCTTTGGTAGCAAATAAAAATGACAGTGAAGCAGTTATTACCACCACTGCATGCTGTAACAATAGAATCATAATGATAGTTAGAGTATATCTCATAAGCGTCTTTTGCGAGTCATCATCCGTGGTCATTACCATTTGAGCACGCTGATTATTAGTATTATAGTGTGCATGTGTCTTGTGTAATGCTTAAGGAAGAGCTAATCACTAGCGGTAATTAACGGATTTGTCAAGCGACTTCTGCAACTTCGCCTACCAATGTAATAGTATTACAATGAAAAAGTAGCCATTTTCGGCTATTTTATAGTCTTATGACTTATATGTAAATTGTTAGAGACAGAATTTTGTTTCGTATACAATAAATATAGCCCCATGTTCCAAAACATTT
>JAANSM010001574.1:0-17945 GCA_036850725.1 Orchesella villosa
TGGTAGTGTGGTATGGTGTGGTTTGGTTGGTGGTGGTAAAAGTCATCTAAAAACAGACGGCAAGAAAATAGATGAAGTGCTTGCCCTTAACCAGGCGAAATTGAATCACACTATTAACCATCACATTTTCTATAACGTGGACGTGCTGAAATAGTACCTACGAATAAGTTAATTTAGTATAGTTTCTTGTAAAATTTTGAAAACGTTTTTGTAATACATATTTTTGATTCAGTAAAATGAAGAAGTCAACATATGTAAAAATAACAAAAAATACAAGAACATGCTAAAAAAAATCAGGCATAACGAAAAGAAACAAAGAAGGTGAGCGCGAGATGGCTAGTGACAACGAGAGAAAGTCGACATACGACATATCAAAAGCTGACATATGGAGCAAAATTAAATAACAGCTTTAGGAATTCGTGGTGCTGCTGCTGAAGCTGAAACAGCAGCAGTTTTCTCTCTCGTTTGAACAACGAATCTAAAACCAAAGAGAACTAGAGTAGCCTTTCTCCTAATGGCTTTCCCTTCTTCTTTATATCTCGCGGTTACAAAACTCAAATAGCCAACTTTCTTCTCTTTCCTTCCTATTTTTTCTCCTCGTATATTTGCTTATATGTATGTTATGTAATTCTCTTTCGTACTTAATCTCAAATCCGAAAGTCAAAGTAGAACATAAGGCAAGACGCAAGACACTCGCTCAAACACACAAGCTGCTGTCAACAAAAGTGAAATGACGGGAAATAGATGGACTATTAGTAGAATCACAATGGGTGAAATTCTAGATGAGCACATGTTGTGCTCAGCATTTTCCAAAAGGGAAGGGAAAAGCCAAAACTTCTTCTTACGGTTGAGCTGAGTAGAAGAAAAGGGAGTTTTTAGAGTTAGGAGTTATCCAACTGAGAAAAATAATGACAAGGAATATAGTTTGAAAGTGATCGAATGAGTTGGTGCTAAATGTAGCATTTTACCTTATGTAAATATAGATGCTTTGCTTAATGCTTTTCTGGGAACGATTTGAGATTGGGTTGTGCAACGTGTTTTCTGTGTATCAAGTTAGGTTAACTTAGATTCTGATTCTGAGTTAGAGAAATGTTGAGAAACTGAGATGAAATAGCTATATACTTTTGGTAGGTATTGTATTACATTTTTGTAGTTATAATTTCTCAACAAAAATATCCAGCTTATTTCTGTCTTCTTCAGGCTTTTCTTCTGTCGTCTAGCCCAGAATAAGTAGGGCAAGCGAAAAGAGAGAGAGAGTTTAGGCATAGTTTATAGGTATTTCTACCTTTTTTCTGGATGACTATTGAGATCAGTCTCCTTTTTCCAATCCGATTGAATTCTCCATAGAGAGCGAGAGCGAAAGAGAAAAAAACTGCTGCTGAGAATTGTTTCAGAGAGAGAGAGAAAAGAAAGCAAGAGTGACGAGAAGAGAAAGAATGAAGGAGAGAGAAATAAGAAAACTCGGCACATTTATTATTTTCCACCGACACCCAACCCTTTATAGTTGGTTGGCTGCCTAAAAATGGTAGCAAAAAGTGCAATTTATTTATCCACCCTCCCTCTTTCTCCTTTCGCTTTTAGCAATACATATATTTTGTGCAAAATAACAACAACAAAAAAGGGAAACAACACAAACGCTTTTTATTTAAAAAGGAAAACAAGAATATAAGAATAAGAAGAGAGAGGATAGCAGGAGGACAGGAGCCAAGGGAAAAAATCGTTTCATCCAAACATCCAACAAGAGAGAAAATTCCAAATGGGAAAGTCTCTCTCGTTCGTCGGAAGCAGGAAAGGTTATTGGGTTGGGATGCTTGCGATTTATTCTTTGAGACTTTGAGAAGACAACTTTATAATGCACATATGTATATTCCTACCTTATTTTTACCTACTTAACATTCGTCCTCTTTGCTCGTATTATTCTATCTCGTCTCTCACTTTCTTTTCTCTCTCTCTCTCTCTCTTGAAAAAAGCAAACAAGTTTGCAAGTAAACTTAGTATGTAAGGACAGCTTGAGACTTTAAGCTTGGAAGGAGAAAGTCTAGAGCAAAGCACATACTTGACTGTTTGCTCTTTATGAGTTTCCAGTTTTTGACGCTTGTTTACTTGCGTATTTCCTTTCTTCTCTTTAGCATCCAGCCCTCTTTTGGGACTGGCTTTGCCCTGCCCTACTGTTCTCTCTTCTATATATTTTTTGTTCGGTGCATCCACTCATTCCACTCCACATTTGTCATAGACGACAAGGAAGCCACAGACTTGTTTTGTTTTTAAGTGTGGCATCTACAAGAGAGAGAAAGTCAAAAGTTGAAAGTTGCACTTTTTGTGACGCCTCCATTATTCTCATATATATCTTTAATTACTTGTTAGGCACATACTTTGAGATTGTGTTTTGGGTTAAAATCACATTGTTATAAGAGATATTTATATGAATATCCTATATAAGAAAGCAGGTTACGCTACACTAAAATTTACTTTACACTCCAGTTCCAAATCAATTCAAGTAGAAAACTACAACAAAAAATTTGTAGTGCAACCCAAGAAAAGCTACATAATGAGACAGAAAAGAAGAAGGAAAAAGAGGGGATAAAACAGAAACCATGTTTGGCATTTGGCGGCAGCCGCCTGCCAGACTATATACCGCCTTTTGAAAACTAGTTAGTTTCTTGTAATGCAGAAAAATAAGATGTTAAAACTAAGCTTTGTGCACAGGAAGCACTATATATCTTTCAACCACGAGGAACGAAGCAGCAGCAGCCATGCAAGCAATGCATGCACATTTTATTTATAAGGCTGACATGACAGAACTGAACTACTATGGTATAGGAGACTATATATACTATAGTTAAGTATATGTGTGTGGTATTATGCCAGAGAGCTATTATTACACAGTCGGTTTTATTACTTCATCCCACAGTAGTAGAAAAAAAATCTCATCAAAGGATCAAGTGACGACGAAACAGCAAGAGAGCAAAAGAGAAAAGTAGAAGAGAAAATCTTATGCCAAGAAGAAGAGAAAAAAAGAGTTGTGAAAATTCCTTCAAGTCTTTTTTATTGCCATTTTCCCTGTTTTCGCCCGTATTCTCTCTCTTTTCGTCTCTTTCATTTTCCTCCGTTTTTGTATGTAAGTCCTCTATTAGCGGCATATATAAAAAAGAATACACGCTCTTGTCTTCTTTAGTCGGGTGGCTGTAGTTTGGGATTTTTTAGTGGGAACGAATGGGATGATGATGATGATCATGATGTTCATGATGGCAACAGTCCTTCTCCATACGTACAAAAACGTATGTATATATTACACGCCTTAAAAACTGTTTTCGCTTTTGCTGAAAAGTCGTTATTTTCTAGGTTTCCTAGCGAGAGGAAGGTGCAGAATAAGTAAAGAGAAAAGAGTACCAGATTTTAAAATGGTAACCAGCACAAGAGCTCACATATGACACATAGTCAAAAAAAAGGAGGAAAAACACATTGGAAATTTGAAATTGCAGGGACTCCAAATACTTTTTTCATAGGCTCTTTTTCACTCTTCAATGCTTTTCCTTACTGCCTACCTTAAGAATGGGATGATGATGATGATCATGATGTTCATGATGGCAACAGTCCTTCTCCATACGTACAAAAACGTATGTATATATTACACGCCTTAAAAACTGTTTTCGCCTTTGCTTAAAAGTCATCTATTGCTAGGTTTTCCAGCAAGAGGGTGGATTAAAAGAATAGAAAAAAAACAGTTTTTAAAATAGTAACCAGCACAAGAGCTCACATATGACACAGTCAAACAAAAGGAGGAAAAACACATTGGAATTTTGAAATTGCAGGGACTCCAAATACTTTTTTCATAGGCTCTTTTTCACTCTTCAATGCTTTTCCTTACTGCCTACCTTAGAATAATAGAAAATAGAAAAAGAGGAGAGAAAGGAGGGGATGGATGGTAAGTAAACCGATCTCATTGAAGGGAAAAGGAAATAGAGAGAGAGGAGAAGAGGAAGATAGGCTATGAACTCGGTGATTTTCTATTTTGAAGGACCATTTAGTCGATCCCTATGATGTTATGTTATGGTACTTGGAGAAAGTAGTGTGCTGCCAGCGGTGCAGTAGACTATCATATATATTGCAAAGCCTTTGCACTCCATTCCATTTCCAACTATCCATTTTTCTGTCTTCCAGCTATATTTATAGAGAGACACGACACAAGCGCCAGACTTGCTCATCATGATGATGATGACTGAGCATAGTACTTTCCCATTTATAAATGTACATATGTAATAACCTCGTGTGTGTGCATGTGTGTGTGGGGGAAGAAAAGAAGAGGGGAACAGGGGAAGTATATATGTATTTTTACGAAGTATCACATCTTCATGTCGTCTTCTCCTTCTTGACGTCTCTTTCTTCAAAACCATTTTCACATCACATTTCTTTCTTTTTCTCTCTCTCTCCAGAGCAATGGCTTTCCCATCCCGTCATTCTCGTTTTTCTTACTCGATCGTAATAATAGTTTCGCCATCATTATTAGTACGCGCTTCAATTGTCGGAGGAGGAGAAAGAGTAGTGTAGAGAAAGAGAAAGCAATGAATGACGACGAGATGAGAAGATGAGAGTTGAGTGAGGATGGAAACGAATAAACGAACAAGAGAAATAGAGAGAGAGAAAGAAAAGTGAAAAAGAGGACATCCAACATCAGCAGTTCACACACAAAAAAAGAAGAAATGTTAGTTGCGGCAAGCAGCCAAGAAGAAAATCAGCAAATGCTTTGCTATTACTACTTGAATGTGTGTGTGTGCAAAGAAAACAGAAATCAAAAGAGAAAGAGATAGTAGATAGATAAACTTGAGTGTGTGTGTGGTAAAAAAGAGTTACATATATACACATTTGCCCTAAATATAAAAAGGCTTTCAAGTAATGTGAGCGACAAGATGATGAAGATGATGAAAACATAAAAATTTCAGTCACAAATTCGTTGAAAAATTTAAGAGGAACAGAAGTAATAGAAGTATATATATATAAGAGGAAGAATACATCAGTAAAGTAGACAAGAGCCAACAGCAACCAAAGAGTGAAAGAAAAGAAGAGAAAAACTTCAACAAAGAGGAAGTAGACTAACATGATGATGATGGTGACGTTGATGGCAAATAGATATGATGCTCTTGTACACAGCACACAAATGCATACATGGTTGATGTGATGCGTCCCATTTTCTCCACTTCTTTTTATAGATTTCTCCTTTAAAAAGTCAAGTGAAATCTCAAGTGCCAGTTTTCACAACACTAAATATATAGATACATAAAATATAGTAGGTATATATGTACATATAGCTGCAGACTGCACACTTGTCTTTTCTTTGGATACTTTCTCCTCTGGCTGCTTTGTTAAAAAATGGAAGATTCAACATTTAATTCTGCACAGTTTATATAAGATGATATAAAATATATATGAATTTATTTTGTTGGCTTGCTCCAATAATAAGAGACTATATTTGAATGGAGACGTTGCCAGAGGCTTGAACAGTAGACGTGGAAGCAGAAGAGGAAAAAATAAACGAACAAGAGAATAGAAAAAGCAACGAATGTTTTTGTAGCGTATATAAAAGAGAGAAAAAGTAAAAAAGATAAGAGATAGATTGAATTTCCGTTTAAATTTAATTGATTTTCATTGCCTCACATGCTCTGTTGAACCTCAAGATGAAAATTCACGAAAGGAGGAAGAAGACAAGTGTGCTTGGAGTGGGATACGGGTACAAACAATGTGTTGTTTACGTACTACGTTTCCTTCCTGTCGAATCCAAAATAAGGGAACAAAATATGCATGAAATGGTAGCTACAGGTATTATTGAATGGTATAATAAAATAGAGATGTTTGTTAGGAATAATTTACTATTTATAATTACGGTTATTCCTTTGTTCAATTTTACAACTGCAACAGGAGGAAGTGTATAAATCTATTTGATAATATATTAGAGAATTAATGTAATTTTTATTATCAGAGTTGGACCATACCAAAATGGACGCTGCCCTGTTTGAGAAAGGAACACTGTTCATTCGCAACAAGGATAAATTTGGGAAGAAGCTTCTTATTTTCAAGGCTAAGCATCATCAAAAAGGAACAGTAGACATGGAGCAGTTACAAAAGTTTATTGTTTACTATTTTGAACGTATTGAGAGGTAAGTACGAACGCAAATTAAAATATCTTATGAGATTCAGTAGTTTTAAATTTTTAACAACAATTTGACTTTTTTTTACTTCTTTTGAAGTTCTGGCTGCAACCGGTTTTATTAATTGCTTGTGAGGTAGTAAAAGTGAACCGAATTATGTATTGATATGATTATCCTAACATTATTGAACGACTAACAAATATACGGAAGGGAAATCTTCGAGTTAAGTTTCAAGTTTTGCAATCAGTAGTATTTTTAACGGCGTTCTAGTAGCTCAATCATTAGGATGGCCTAATCTCTAATGCATATCTTAAACGTATGAAGTTCATTTTCATTTTCAACTTACGTTTTTCCGTATGGCATAATACTCTACGTATGACGTACATGAACACTTGATGAATCAAATCTAACAAAAACACATAGAGTTTTGGGCAAACGTCAAGAGTGAAAGGTAACATACGTCAGATGCTCCAATCCCGGAAAAGGATTCAACAGTCAAATATACCAGGGCTATCAGTTCGGGAAAACAAAAGGGGGAATTGGATTAACAAACTAATAACTCAACCACGCCAACCAGTTCCGCAACTTACATCCGCAAAATCTACAAACATTCTCACACCATCTCTCTATTTATACAAATGCTTGACAAACTTCCCCCAAAAACCCAAACACTCTTCTTTCTCTTTATCAAGTAGAATATCCAGTGAGCCAGAGCTTCACTACAAAAGTACAAAACTCCAAAAGTGATGCATGCACCACCAACTTTCATCCATTTCAGCTCCTGCATTCAAGCATTACATTCAGTTAAGCATGATCTCCATGTTCATGAGCCGATTTTCCCTTCCCAGAACAAGCCATCAACCCATTCACTCTTCTGATGTGGTATGATGATGATTCCTGTTCTTCCTACTTAAGTTTGTTCGCGGATGTTTCACCACACTCAATAAAAGGGGAGAAATCAAGAGTTTTCTGCCCAGAAGAGAAAAAGAGAACCTAAAATACGGGGAAAACTATATAGGGCTAGTTTAGTTTTTTCTATTTGTTGATTTTACGGGGAAGTGGAGCACGAGAAAAAGGAAAAAAAGTCTGTTGGTTTTTTTGACAAGCAGAAAAATGAATGTGAATTCATTTTGAGAGCTCCTTGAAAACTTGTGTAATTCTACTCGAGAGAGAAAGTTTGAATGCACTATATTAAGTATCTCGTGTGTATATTTTTGGGTACAAATAAAGTATATCAAAGTCTATATTAGTCTGTTAGGACATTCAATTCTAAATGTGCTTTTGGCATCAAGTATGCTATACAGTTTATTTGTTGCTCAGTGTTTTTTACGATCCTCTTAAATAGCCAGCTAATAGGATCAGTCTTGTCGGGCTCAGCCGGAACGGAATCATCATCATTTTAGATGTAACTGGCATAAATGCAAATGTTGAATGTATATTTGGATCTCTTTTTTATATATATACATGTTGTTTTGATATTCCACCAAAATCCTTGCATCTTTCATTAAGATCAATGCCAGACATGCATATTATTATGGATACTCTCCGAAAGTAATGACAATGTAAAGCTCCCAAAGGATTAAGGGGAAATCCGCTCATAAGCCTTGTAACGTTGTGTGTATATTCATATATAAGTAGAAATGTTGACTGTTAACACTTCCTGAATGACAGGAATGCATGCATGCTACAAACTTTCAACTTCCTCTTCAGATATCAGAGTTGCGTTTGAGTTGGGTTTGGGTTTGAGCTTCAAATTCAACAAGATTAAAATGGGATTGTTGAGAATGAGTGCAATGTAATCTTTTGTTTCAATAGCGTTAATTGACAACTTTCTCTTTTTGTATTTGCTATTTTCAGAGAGACGAGGAGTGACCAAATTTCTATTATATTTGATATGAAAGACACAGGTGAGGTGGTTGACGGGGGTGGAGATTACAAATGAAAAACACAACAGGATAAATTTTAATTATAGAAATTTCATGGAAATACATTTGTGGTTTGAATGTAGGTTGGCAAAATATGGACATGGACTTCGTGAGATACCTGATAACCTTGTTGAAGACATACTACCCATACTTTGTAAATTATGTAAGAGAACATGTTATTATGGTACAGTTTATGCTGAATGGCGTCTCGGTAATTGCAAATTGTTACTAGTTTAACGATCTGTTTAATTTTCAGTTGATGATTTTCGAAATGCCGTGGCTGTTAAATGGTAAGTCTTGTCCACAAAAATATACGTTATTGTAGAATTATTACACTACCAACCAGTACTTATGTTGCATCTGTTATGGTATTTACATTCTTTAAGTTTGCTTTCTTTTATATCATCGTCTAAGTCATACATAATCATAGTCATACAAATGCTTCTGCGCTTGTACTCAGTTTCTCACTTCGCTGTTACTTCTCAATGAATTTGCACACGTATGTTTTGTTGTACTACTCGTCTATTTTAACCATCAGGATTGAATGAAAGCATCGATTCCCCAAAGTATCCGCATTAAACCCTTGTTACAAAACCAAAAGTGACAAAAGTCCTTGTCTCCCTTCGTTTTTTCGCTTCAGCTGAAATCACTATTTTGTATGTATGAATATACACAATGTGCTTTATACAGCAAAAAGTGTAGGACAAGATGAGAATAGTAAAGAAAAGATTGTAACTGAAACTGAAGTTAGTATCTTCCAAATATGTACATATTTTACGTATACATACTAGAAACAGAGATGCAGCAACACACAGAGCATCGATACTATATACATAGTGTGTGGCACAATTATGCCTCTACGTGAGAGTGAGCATAAGCTAAGCAAGCCTTTCTTTTTTTCTCACGATCCACCCGATTGGGATAGCAAGGGTTTTGTTGTGTTGTTGATGTGATATATGTATTCTCCTAAATCCTCCTTTTTAACCGGGGAGTAAAGCCACTTAAGTTGGGAGGAAACGTGAATCGAAATCGATCTCACTTTATGCTACTTTGCACGGAAGCGTTAAGAGGAGAGAAAGAGGAAGAGACTAAAGCTTTCCTCCTTTCACTCTAGCGCTATACTATTTCACCAGGAAATTGGGGACCATTGCTGCCAGCAGCATGGCATATCATCCCTTTTGGTCCTTGTCGGGCGGGCATGCATGTTACTCTCTCCTTTCCACTTTTTTAATTTCTCTCTCTCTCGCCAGTTCATATAGATCAAAGTGAGCTTGTGAAACAGTCAAAAAAGTAAAAGAGAGAAAGAGAGCTAAAGTTACATATCGAACAAAACAGTCAGGAAAGGGCAATAGGCAAATGCATCTCCTTGTCTCCATCTACTTCTCTCTCTATTCTTCAGGTTGGTTTATTTCGTTGTAGCATATGTTGATAAGGATAAAGTTTAAGTGGAGAAGGAAGTAGGAAGGAAGGAAAAAAGGGACGATGCTTGATGCTCTCTTTTCCACAGATATATATCGCTTTCTATACTCTTCTCTTCTGTTGCTGGATGGATGGAGAAGATGAAGCAATTGGGAAAGGAGGGATGGAGAAAGAAAAGTTATCCCAACATCCAAAAAGTAAAGAAAGAAAAAGGAGGAAGAGAAAAGTCAGCATTTCACTTGACGGAGAAATATCATTAGCTCAAGAGAAATACTTCAAATCACGTACATAGGTCATATCTGTAGTGTGTGTAGGTGTGCATAAACCATGTACCATGTAAAAGTATGCGCATATGGAGCTGTCTCTTAAAGTTAGATAGCACTGAAAACACGATATATACCCCGTTCTAAACCATCTTTTACTATTTTTCTTTGGCAAGAAGAAAAGGGAAAGGGAGAACAGTGTGAACTTTTTTTTGTTGCTGCTTGATGGGTGTAAGGAACAAATGAAAGTGGCTTTGCTTGATGTATGAATTCTAGCTTAAATCCTTGAGTTGTTGAAGCTACAATTTTATAACTACTCCTTCTTTCTTGCTTTCTCTCCCGTTCTTCTAAAACCAAGTCAATCCTTGAGCTTGTGGGAAAAACATGTATGAAAAAAAGTCGAAATTCACATTTGTGTTTTTGGGGTGCAAGTGCACTAAAAACTGGTGTATATTGTAGTTATATAAACAATATAAAGGTATATGAATGTATATAGGCTGTTCTTTCTGTTAACTAAAGTCTTGTCAAGATGAGTTGAAAAATGATCCTGAACCGTGAGGCTGTAGCATTAGGAAAGACTGGAATTACAAGCAGGCCTTGGAAGATGAGCTTGAGCGAGCACACACACACACACAGTCATACACACTTTTTCTTAGACACAAAATATATGACTGTGAGTGAATGTATGTGCATGGCATGAGAGAAGTTTTGGTTTTCGTGTGAGAGGAGGAGAAAAGAAAATGAAAATAAATACTAGAGAGGCGAAGCAGGTTTCAACTTTTCTTGTCGTACAATCAGAGAAAGGTCAAAGTATCAGGATTTGGCTTCATGAATATACTTCAATTTATTGGGAGAAAGGTTGACAGTTTCAATGAGTGAAGGGGAATCGGGAAAGAAGAGATCGGAGGTGTAAATTTTCAAATGTTATTTAAAGAAATGATTGCTGGAAAACTTAAATTTGAAGAATTAATGCTGGAATTTGATGAAGAGATGACTTATGTTAACATCAACGTCAACAAAATTTATGTTGGAAATTCAAAAATATAGAAAATGGAAAGATACGTAATTGTTAAAAGATCTATTTGTGTTCATTGTAAATATTATCATCTTACATGGTTTATCTAAGCCGCATCTTTCTTATTATCTGCTACAATTCTTATTACAAAAATATTCTCACAACCCAATGATTTACATTCGTTTAAAACCTTCCTTGCTTCACAGCTGCATGGAAAATCATCAAAGGCTGGCTCCCTCCAAAATTTGTCGACAGGGTAAAGTTTGTTGACAAGAAAACAATCAAGGAATGGATAGAACCTGACAATCAGGTAAAAATAATCTAATAACGATGGCGGTGTAATCGTTTCTTCCAGTAATATTACTCACTTTTATGTCGTGATGCATGTACTTTCTTGTACCACTGCCACCGCCACCTCAAAAACCCATTGTATTCCCTATTCTATATCAAACAGTTAACCGACTGGGGTGGTAGTGACAATTACGTCTATAAGTTTGAGCCAGAAGTCCGACAGAAGAGAACCATGGCAAATGGTCGCGGCCCACCTGAACCCAAACAGAGAAAAGTAAGTGTGTTTTTATACATTTCATATACTATAAGGAATAGTACATCGGCGGAAAAACACTTTTGTATTAGATGAAAATAGAAAAAGAAACATCAAACAAAAAAGTTGCACTGTACCACCACTACCACCACACCATTCGATCCTCCTACCTTTTTTTATGCATTATCAACATTTGTACACAAACACGGATATTTTTGTTAGCCAAGCAAATAGTAGTAATAATACAGAGTCAGCAAAATTCTGAGGAAGAGAGCGAGAGAGGGAGAAAAAAAAGTTTCCATTCCATTTTCTCCACTTGCAACTTTCTCTCTCTCTCTCTTTCCACAACGTTTTTAGCTCGACAACAAGAATATTTCTTAGGGAAATACGATATAGGTTAGTGTTAGGATTAGGTACATTGAAATTATATGGTTTTGGCTTAACTAGCATAACTTTTTTCCTCGCCTTCTTCCCTGCTCCTACCACCAACGTATTTTCCCTTAATCCCTCATCTTAGCTAGTTTTTTTTCTCTCTCTTGAAATGAAACAGAATAAGAGTTGAAGTTGTATGTTGTAGCATATGAGCAGGAGTACAGAGAGCATTGCATTTGGCACAGCTCTCATATTTTGATTACCCTCCACCAAGATAACTTTATGTTCATAGCTAAAGGCTGTAAAACAAGGTTAAAAAGAAGATATGAAATGAATGCACAAAAGAATTTTTTTCCTTTTCCTCTACACGTTCTCCTTTTTACTCACCAACCAAGATAACTTTATGTTCATAGCTAAAGGCTGTAAAACAAGGTTAAAAAGAAGATATGAAATGAATGCACAAAAGAATTTTTTTCCTTTTCCTCTACACGTTCTCCTTTTACTCACCGACTTCCGTTGAATTATATGAGTGAAGTAAAGAGTAACATATGATACGAGTGGGAAAAAAAGGTTTCATTTTTCTTATCTTCAAAAACTTATTAGCTTTGCAGATGCTTCTCTCACCAACAAAAAAATAGTTGTGAGTGAGAGCGACTCCGGAAGCTACAGCCTAATTAGATTTCACTCACACATATGCCTACACGCATTATATTTTCCGGTGTATTTTTACCAGAACATCAGTTCACCTGTGTGTCTCATATTTTGTTACTTATATTCTCTTTCGAAAGCCCTTTCACTTTTTTTTATCATCGACAAAATCTCAGAGCCCCCAATGAACCAACCTCAACGTCCAACTCTTTCCTCTAGCCTTCTTGGTTTTTGGCTTGGCTTGCCCCTCAACCAAAAACATTGAAACTTTTTTGACAAGTGGGATATATATTTAGGTAGTCTGGGATACGTCCTTGTACATTATTGCCCACTTTGTTTCCACCAACGGTTTCAATTACAGTGGTAGATGCGAGAAGGAAAAAAATAAAGTATTTTATATCTTCCGTCCGTGTCCATCATCATTTTCCTTTTGAGATCTTATGCTGTTCTATCGTTATCTCTTCACTGATTGTGAGTAGAAAGTAGAAGTCCATGTATTTCTAGATATAGTGCTCTTACACTCTCATCCTCATTAGCAGTTTTTATGCGGAGTGCTGACGGCAAAATTATTACTTTGCTTGCCAGTTTCCTTCTTTCTCAAAGTTTTTCGAGCTGAAAGAAAACTCTTTATAGTCTCATTCCATTCGCATCCCAAAAGGCTTCTTTAGGCGATTTGTGGTCAATTTTCGACAAACTCTTCGCAAGTTCTGGAAGTAGTTGATAGTTTGTTAGAAGTAAGAAGACAGGGAAAGGAATCCATATCTAAATAAAATACCTACATATAAGTCCATAATGAGTCATACCTCAGGCTGGATTATTAATTTAGAAAAGGGTAAAGAACTCATTGGTATTCAATAAAAATAATGATGTAAACCTTGCTGATAAATAGATTTACTTGTATTGATGAAATACACAGTTTTTTGCCAATTAAAAATAATTTTTACAGGCTAAAATTTCAGTTGAACCTTCTCCTGGGACACCGGATCGAACCAGTCGTCTTGCTGATCACGATGTTTATGATAATGGGAGCCCATCCACTATCACACTCTTCCAGTCCTGTCCGTGCTGCTTTCCAACAGGGAGGAAATCAAGCTTTCGTCACGTTAGGTATGAAATGCGGAAGCAAAAACATACATTTTTTTAAATTTTGACAGAGATCGACTTCCTTTCAATTCCTATTCCAATTCAAAAAATCCAACCTGAATCCTGATTTATTTCTCCTCCACAAATATAGAAAATGAAATGGTGACTGATTGTGATTATAATAGCAACTTTCTTGGTAGAGTAGAACGAAACCCTCCTTCTTGAAACATATAAATATCTTTCAATTTGAGTACACAATGATGAATCGGTTTAACCAATCAAAATAAATGACTTTAACAGAGCACTGCTTGGCGGAAGTAAAGCTTTCGTCACGTTAGGTATGAAATGCGGAAGCAAAAACATACATTTTTTTAAATTTTGACAGAGATCGACTTCCTTTCAATTCCAATTCCAAAAATCCAACCTGAATCCTAATTTATTTCTCCTCCAAAAATATAGAAAATGAAATGGTGACTGATTGTGATTATAATAGCAACTTTCTTGGTAGAGTAGAACGAAATCCTCCTTCTTGAAACATATAAATATCTTTCAATTTGAGTACACAATGATGAATCGGTTTAACCAATCAAAATAAATGACTTTAACAGAGCACTGCTTGGCGGAAGTCGACGAAAGAATTACATTCAAGCCCACAGAGAATGATGAATATTCCTGTCGTCTCCATATCCAGAATATAGCACAAGGTTCCAACTCCATCGTCTTCAAAGTAAGTGCACAGAACAGAGAGAGAGTCAAGCTAAGTAAAACCTTTTCATGTCAACTTTTACTGATTTTGGTGGAAGAAAATGGTGAAGCGTACAAACAAACACAAACAAGCACAATATATAGCATACATAGTATATTTGGCTTAGAATCATATACTTAAGCGTCGCCTAAACCTAACAAGTTATTGTATGTCGATGTCGAGTTTATTTCAAACTCGCTCTTGCTTTTTTTCTTTCTCTCTCTCTCTTCCATTTTGATATCTGACTGACTGACTGACTGAGCACAACAATCACTACTCTCTCCATGCTCATGGGCTCCTTCATACTTCATCCTTCTTTTTTTTTTACATAAGTTAGGCAAAACTCAAAAGGTTGCATTTCCTCACTTTCCTCTATTCTATTCTCGTTGCTCAATAGTTTACAAAAAAGTGGAACATCAAACAACCTTCTTTCTCTATAGTAAAAGTAGATCTGAAAACTGGAATAGAAGCAAAGATAGATTGTAGGACGACAGAGAAGAGGAGAGGAAAAGTGAAGTTTTTGTGAGGGCTTTTGATGCATAGCTTTTTACCCTGTTCGATGCTCTCTTCTAAGTAAAATGGACAAAAGACTCAGCATCACATTGACGACTTACGATTGCCATGCTGCAGCAATTTTTTTTATTCTCTTGTTACATTCCAAGTTCTTAAGTTAGCTCTAGCCTTTTTTGTATTCACTGTTACACAAGTCAATAAAAATGAAGGTTCCATAAGTGAGCAGTGCGAGAAGGGGGCTCCTCTAGACTAAAAAAAAGTAGAGTAGTTTCTATCTATTTTTTCTAGTGCATAATAATTGGCCATGAGGATATTGCATATTATATGACATTCCTATGCAGAACCACACGCACGCTCTTAACTGAAATGCCTAGATATATGGAGAGATGTCGATGATGATGACAAGGAACGGAGCTGCAATAACGGGGGAAAGGGAGAAACGTGCGTGTGTGTGTGTTCTGGATGGAGATGAGATGAGACGAAGAGAGAGAGAGGAGGTAACGTAAAGATGGGAACGTGGAACTGGGCGACGTTGACTTTACTAACTGAAGAGACGTAAAAAAATACGATTGTATAACTCTCAAACCGTTCATATATTATATTACTGAATGCCTGAATGCCTATGTAATCCATATCCATATCCATGCTGTTAAAATAATCATAATGATGATGTTAGGGATGACTTTTGTGTATGTGGAGAAAAGAGGAATCTACTGTGGTATGTACATTTGTGTGAGAGGCAGCTGACATGAACATGAGGGAAACGAGCCATTCATCGTCGTCGTTGTCGTTAAATAAATGTTGTTCGCTTGGAATGACTGAGTGACTAAATGTAGTGTGTGTGTTATGTGTATGTTTGTTAGTTAGAAACTTAGACTTGTTAGACACACACATATAAACTCGATAGTTTTGATGCTTTCTTGTTTCTTCTTCACAACTCGAACTTCGAAGTCATTCCAACATCCAAGTCAAGAACATCCACAGCTGCAACCAGCAGCAGCAGGAGTAGCAAGCATATCAGCAGTACGGGTGAATTTTGTCTAAAGGAATTTCCTCTTCGCTTTCTCTATATTCTAGATCATCTCAGTCAACCAAAACCATACTAGTTAGAATTTATGTTATAAATGTTATAATGGCAGAAACAGAGCCAGACTTTTAGGAACATATTGCATAGCTTCACCACACCACACCAAAGTCGAACTAGCGGTCTCATCTCTCGCTCTTCTTTTCTACGAAAATGGAGTGTGGAATGGTTGAGGAGAGAGAGAGAGAGACGAGGAGAGGAGAAGCTCATCTAATTTGAGTAATTGATTTTACAGATCAAGACAACATCACCAGATCGTTACAGGGTGAGACCGACGATTGCTGTGATTGAGCCTGGTGCGACAGCTAAGGTCCCTATTACCACTTATCCTGGCATCTCCGCCAGCCAGATTGGAAGGGACCGGTTTCAAGTCCAGGTTTGCATTCTACCCAAAGACATGGTGAATGATGAGAGCTGTGAAAGCATGAACTCCTCCAACCAATCCCTTCACAATTCTAACATTGCTGATCTTACCAGCGTGTTTAAGGTAAGTTGTAAGTTGTATTAATGTAGTTTTACGCAATTTCCTCTTTCTGCCTCTTGAATACAATGTCTCTCTTATTCTCTTTCTAGTAGCTTTTATGTCCCTAATTTTATTATTAGAGCACAATTACACCTATCACATTCATATATATAAAATAAAGGATGAAATAATACACGAGTTTTCTTTGTGTGTTCATCCTTCTCCTTGACGTCTACTATATAGCCTATATACCATCATCATCATCTTGTTCTTGTTCTCTTCCTCATCCTTTCGCTTCTTTGAGCATGTTTGGTTTGGTTTACTGGGTGATATCACTTGCTTATTAGGTGATCCTTTCGCTTCTTTGAGCATGTTTGGTTTGGTTTACTGGGTGATATCACTTGCTTATTGGGTGAGTTCTGAGTTGTTGCTTTATACATCTGTTTCCTCTACCAGAAGGATAGAAAGGAGTCATCCTTTCTTCAAAACCCCAACCACTTTTACATCCACATGAGTAGCAGGAGCAGAAGTATATAGTAGTTTAACAACAGCAACTCATATCAGTCATATCACATCGTTATGTTTGCATACTTTAACTAGGTATATGTATTTCACCATAAACTAATGCTTATATATTGGATACACCTAAAAACTCTTCCTATTTAGAGAGGAGAACGAAACAGAATGTGAACACGAGTTTTACGGCATTTTACCACCACCAACTTGAGTTCTTGTGGCGAAGGACCACGTTTTAATATAGACACACATTATATATAAATATATATAAGTAAAAAGAAATGTTCTCATTCTCGTCTCTCCGTCTTCTCTTCTCAATTTCCCTTTTTAGTGAATATACATGAGCATGTAATGTACATCCCTCCTAAATTTCCTTGTACGCTTTGCATCACCACGCGGATCAACATATTTCTCCGAGTTTTTGGTTGCTTCTTTTGCTTGTTAGCACAATGAAACTTTTTTGTGGAAGAGAGAGAGAGAGAGAGCTCCTACTTTTCACCACCACCAGAAAACTACTTCTCTTCTCTATAGGGTGATGTGATGTGATGATGATCCCATTTTATAGCATTTGAGGTTAGAGCCTTTTGGAGAAGAGGGGGAAAGCGAGAGAGAGAGAGCAAGTGAAGCTAACAGCATTTTATCGAATCAACGGGTCATAGCCTATTTACTTTCCCTCTTTCATGGTGAATGTGTAAAAGTGGTGGGCCCATTCTTATATCCTTTTTTTGCCTAGTGTAAAAGCGTGTCTCTATGTTATTCTTTGTGGTGGTGGTGGAGCAATAACGGCAAATGAAGTAGCAGCCCATTTTAGTCGCTTTCACTTTTTAGTCCCTTGAACTGCTCTCCACTCTCTCGATCTTTATGATCTTTTATGAAGTTTTCTATGCTCTCTCTTTCTCTCTCTCTCTACCTCTACCTTCGCATGCATTCCCTGCACACCCAAAATAATACAACCCCAAAAAACCTTATTCCTCTTGAATGGGTAATGACGAAAATGATGATGGTGATGTGATGAGAAGAGGGAAAAGGTGGAAGCTAGTAGAAAAGGGGAAGAAAGGAGGAAAAGCTATTGAGAAAGAGAATCCTACTACTTTTTTATACCAACTAGTATAAAAACCAATACTCATTTTCTTTATTTCTGATCAATGTTTTGGAATTTATTGACATTTTCAGAAGCTCATTAACTCCCCTGGAACGGCTATAGATACTTTC
>JAANSM010001575.1:0-17943 GCA_036850725.1 Orchesella villosa
TCTTTGATGCCTAGAATGTCACTGATTTATTTATTCTTCAAATTTCATATTTATAGGAACAAATTTGATCATAAATACCATAAATGAATAGATAGAACCATTGGTAGATGTGATTACATCATATTACATAAAAAGTAGTACGGATGATTACTCACAAGAATGAATAGAAAATAATGTCAAGTTGGATAATGCATAGGAAGCTGGCTTGACCGCAACAACTTACGTATTGTGCTCAAAGAGCATTTAACTCAATACGCACATCCTGTTCTGGAAACAGAAGGATGTGTCATTCATTATGCTTTACTTAGCTGATACTAAGCAAAACACAAGATAATGCATACATCTTGACATTATTCTCTTTACAAAGGCAAATTATTAATGTGAATTGATACAAGGTGTACACAAAGGCATTGCACAGATTGATACTAAGAGAACATTGCAAAGTAGTTTGGGATATATAAACAAGCAATTGCAGTGATGAGTAATCAATACAAGGAAATTAGAGAATAGTAATATGTAATGAAATCGGAAGCGAAATAGTGTCAAGAGAACCACAGTACCACAACTACGTCCCGTGTTGTGGTACATGGCAGTCACTTATTACGCATAAACTGTGTTCCATGAGCGTCAATCATTATGGTGTATGTTAACCAAGAGACAAGAAAAGACGACAATGTGCAAAAATGACATAAAATCATGATTATGACACATAAATGCATGATCATGAGTACAATAATACAGATATATATGTATTAAGAATGTCTAGCTGTTGCAAGCAAATTTTGCTCCTGATCGAGATGCTGCATTTCGCATCACCTCGTGTATGCTAATACATACAAAGAGTTTGCTGTCGACCAAGGAGTTCGACAGCGTAAGTTTATTTCCACATGAAAAGCGTTTAATCTGAAAAACAAATGAAGGTGGAAAACAATTTCTTTTCCATTTTGTTGTTTGTTCAGAAAAAAGATTTTTCGTCTAAAAATTTATTTTTTGATTCGGTAAAAATGGGAAATGTTTTTATTCAGTTGGTGGTGGTTTCGGCGTCTGCGGTGATTCTTCTTGGAGGTGCGACGAATTGAGGGGTGACGCTTGCTGGTAAGTAAAATTACATTATTTTTAACCCAAATTTAATGGTGTGATATAATGTGATAATATGATATGAAATTATGATATGATATTGTGATATAATATTATGATATGATATTATGATATGATATTATAATATGATGTTATGATATGATATTATGATATATTATGATATGATATTATGATATATTATGATATGATATTATGATATATTATGATATGATATTATGATATATTATGATATGATATTATGATATGATATTATGATATTATAATATTTATTTAGTTTGTGTGTGTTTACACCGCTCCCTGACTGGCGCCCCGCTTTCCGGCCCTACATCATCTCCTGTTCGAAATTTGCTGCTCTCTTTGGTCCACCCCCCAGGACATCGTTAAGACGGATGTTGCCGCGAAACACCTGCACCACACGGTAAAGTACATAATTACATGATCGCTTATGCGCCGCACTCGTAACAACTCCGTGTCAGACGATCCTACACACCCTTGGGTGCTTCCCGTGGATTTCGAGCGCAATCTCATAAGATTACGAGCGGAACGAGCGATGCCAGCAAACGGAAATGATGGAGATGGGTCAAGCGCGGGTCGTATTCCTACATCACCCCCACCTCCAAGAAGTGAACGAACCTCCGGACAACAAGATCCCCCAGATCCAAGAGATGACTGGATTCAAAGGCAATACATGAGTTTACCCGTACCCCTTACAACATGTGACGTGTCGTCGTTGGACACCTGTATCATCTTCTTGGAAAAGCGAGCAAAGGACGTCGCTCTGGTTCGTGAAATCAAGCTAAACGCTGGTGCTACTGCTCCAAAGTCACCCCAGCAGAAGTCTAACAATGGAAATCGGAATAATCAGCGACGGGGAACGAATCACAGACAGGAGTTAGAGCCCGTCCTGTCTCCCACTCCTCAAGCTGGAGCTAAAACCAATGGAAAGGCGAAGTCCCCACCTCAACAACAGGCTACCAATTAACAAGCCAACACCGGAAATCCAGATTCCGGACAAAACTCAACATCAAACACGGCATTTTATGAGTTTTGTAAAATTCCCGGCCATAGGTCACAAAACTGCCAAAATACGGCGCGATGGACCAGCCGGAGAAAGATAAAGCTGTAATTGCAGCCAATTTGTGTTATTCTTGCTTAAGTCCAAGGCACGAGAGTAAAAATTGTACCTCGCAATTCTCATGTCATACATCACTGCATATACACAAACCAGCACCACAGCCGCTTTCAGCCTAAGCCCTTCGGCTGTTCATTCCGAATCATCGGCCCTAGTTCTGACTGCTTGGGTACAACTGCAGGGAAACGGATGGGTCGTCAAAGCCCGCTCCCTCCTAGACACAGGAGCAGCAGGGTGTTTCATAACAACGGCTCTAGCACCACAACTGAAGCTTATCCCTGATAATAAAGGATCAGAATTCCCTATGGCCAATGGCCAAAAGGTGTCATCGGCAGGAACTGTTACGCTGACCTTATCAGCTCTCCCACCAAGGAAGTACACGACCAAGGTTAAGGCTCACGTGATGTCCGAACTATTGTCTTCCAACGTTCCGGGACTACATTTCACAATTAAACATTGGGCGCATATTCGACAACTTGATCTAGCTGATCCACAGTTCTACAAACCTGCTCCAGTAGACTTCATCATTGGACTACCCGTCTTGGATAAACTGATGCAGGATGGCAGAATCATCGGAAAATCTGGACATGCCACGGCGTATAAAACAAAGCTTGGATATGTCATGATGGGCCCAAGGCCTGAACCATTGGCTATAGCTCCAGCAATGGAACACCAATCTCCTACCGTAAAAACTGTCAATTTTAATCTACAGCGGTTTTGGACAGTCGACACTCTTCAAGGTCCCACAAATCCAGTGCTTTCACTAGAGGAACAGTATTGTGAAGACCTACATACTACATGGCCAACACCATTAGAATGAACAACGGAAGATACCAAGTTCGATGGCCACTCTTGCAGGAAGCATCTGTGCTGGGTCGTTTAAACACCAAGGCAATCACAAGGTGGATGTCTGTGGAAACTCAATTGCAAAAAAACTCAACACGCCACAGTGATTACATTAATAAACTCCAGGAATACCTGCATTTAGATCAGATGGAGCCAGTTCCACCCACAGAATTAACCAAACGACCTTCCTATTATATTCCTCACCATGCCATTATAAAGGAGTCGTCAACCACTACGAAGCTCAGAATTGATTTTGATGCTTCGGCAAGCTCCCCAAATGGAGTTTATTAAACAATTTGTTGCCACCAGGGCCAATCACACAGCCAGACTTGTTTCGACAGCTGCTGCATTTTCGAGAAAATCCAACTGCTCTGAAAGCAGATGTAAGAAAAAGTATACATCCATCCAGATGATCGAGACCTGATCAGGGTAGTCTGGCGCAAACGACCCAGTCACCCCATTGGACATTACCGACTTAAGGTTGTTCCATTTGGAGTTCACCACTGCACCTTATCTGGCCTGCCAAACGCTACAACAGTTAGCTATTGACGAAGAAGGAAGATTTCCGGAAGCCACCCAGATCTTGCGGAATCGGTTCTATGTGGATGACTTGGGAGCCAGTGTCCTCTCGGAAGGTACCGCCATTAAACTCTATCAGGACCTCACAACCCTCCTAGATTCTGGCGGCTTCCAACTTAGGAAATGGTCCACAAACTCTGCGAAAATATTACAAGCCGTTCCTTTAGCCCATAGGGAAACATCATCCAGTATTGACATGGATGAGACCTCTACTGTGAAAACTTTAGGAATCAGCTGGACACCGGGATCTGATTCTTTCAATTTTATCTGCAATCCTGACATGCAGCGTACCCACACAAAGAGAAATATTCTCAGTGAAACCAGCAAGGTTTTCGACCGACTAGGATTGATCAGCCCAGTAACCATAAAACCAAAACTGTTAATGCAGCACATATGGAAATGTAATGTGGGCTGGGACGATTCACTCCCTAAGGACATTTCCGAAGAGTGGTCACTATTATCAGACGCTTTGACTTCACTCAAGCTAATGCCCATCCCCCGTCCACTAAGAATGTCGGATGAAGGAATCTGGGAATTGTATGGTTTTGCCGATGCTAGCCAGGATGCGTATGCAGCCGTGATTTATATTAGGTCTATCTCAGGGACCCAGATCAGAACCAATTTGATTGCGTCAAAGACAAGGGTAGCCCCGTTAAAACCTCTGTTCACAATTCCGCAACTGGAACTACAAGCAGCCGTCCTGCTGGTGGAATTAATGGCAGTCATCCAAGAAACCATAACCTTCCCAATTACCCGAGTCTATTATTGGACAGACTCAGCGATAGCACTACATTGGATAAAAGCCTCCCCTCAACGGTGGAAGCTGTTTATTCGAAATAGAGTCTCAACTATACAAGAAAAGAGTTCTCCAGACGACTGGGCCCACATGATCTCAGTTGACAATCCTGCAGATTGCGCTTCACGGGGATTGTATCCGAAGGAATTACGGGATTTCACGCTATGGTGGGAAGGCCCCCAGTGGCTTCAAGAGAAGGAAATAATCCAACCCCCTCTTCCCGGAATGCCAGTAGACGTGAACCCTGAGCCGAATACCTCCACACTAGCAGCGGTTGCAGTAGCAGAAGGAACATTTCGGGATTCTCTAGCCCGTCTTGGTTCATGGAACAATATTGTCGAGTCGAGTCTTGGCCCGAATTTTGGTGACAGCCCGACTTCGCTCCTTCAGATACACGGAAAAACTTTCAATTGATTGCGAAAAAGCCGAAATAGCACTGGTCCGCCTCATTCAGCAAGAAGTATTTGCAGGGATCCTGGATGACCCCAACTTGCTTGACAAAAAGAAACCATGGAAGGGTCTCAAACCATTAAGACCGTTCATTCACAATGATGGAACCCTCCGTGTAGGTGGACGTCTCCACCATGCTGATTTACCATATGATGAATGCCATCCAATGATTCTACTAGGCCATGAGATAGTGAAGACTCCAATCATGCAAACACATGTTGCCCTGTTTCATGCCCGCAAGCGAGTTATTCTAAACGAGCTTCGCCAACGGTTTTGGCTTCTGAATGGAACCAAACACATCAAATCAACCATCAATAAATGCCTTATCTGCTTCCGCTATCATGCTCAACCAGAAACACAACTGATGGGACAGCTCCCATAAGCTAGAGTAAGTCTCATCAGGCCATTCGTTCACACCGGAGTTGACTTTGCAGGGCCATATCAATTAAGGAACTTCAGCGGAAGAGGAAGACATTTTAAAGTGTGGATTTGTCTTTTACGTGCATGGCTACGAGAGTTATCCATTTGGAGCTGGTTTTCACTTTATCCTCAGAGGGATTCCTAAATGCCTTCCGCCGCTTTGTAGCTCGGAGAGGAAAACCAGCCTTTATGTACTCGGATAATGGAACGAACTTTGTAGGCGCTAACAACCACCTGGCTGATCACTTTGATCATTTCAGACAGGTATTCAAGCACAGCGGTGAATCAACCCTAGGCTTGGACCTCAACAAGATCACTTGGTCTTTCTCACCTCCTCTTGGACCGCATCATGGAGGTGCTTGGGAAATGTGCGTGCGCTTGGTGAAACAACACCTCCGCACGCAACTCCAAGGACACGGCTCATACATGGGAGCAGTTTGAAACCCTGTTGACATCCATAGAAGCAATAGTTAATTCACGCCCACTCACTCCGATGGATGACGATCCTGAGTCTTTGGAAGTTCTTACTCCTGGGCACTTGCTCATTGTAACGTCGCTGACGGCCTTTACAGAAGCAGATTTGTCTCACGTGCGCATGACCCGCTTATCACAGTATCAACTTTTGACTCGTCAGTATCAAGATCTGTGGAAACGCTGGCACAAGGAATATCTACAAGAACTGCAGCGAACGCAGAAGTGGAGCAAGGAGAAGCCCAATCTCCAAGTTGGTGATATGGTTCTGATGATGGATGACCTACTACCCCCTCTAAAATGGAAAACCGGTCGCGTTAAGGCAGTTCATCCAGGTGTGGATCAGTTAGTTCGTGTCGCAACGAACGAAGTGGCAACAGCAAAACCCACCGCCCCTGATGACTACACCGTAACAAAGAAAAACGTAGTGCGCCCTATATCAAAACTAGAGCGCCTACCCTTAGCGACGAGTGAAACATCATTGATCCCAAGCCAAAGATCAATGAGCCCACAAACCCGAGTTCCTGTAGCTACCTGGCTATCAGCACCGGTCATACTTTCTCTTCTACAGACTACGGCTGCCCAGTCTCCCTTGTCAATGTCAATTGCCACATCAACAACCGTAAGCACTTTCGCCTTGGTAAAAGGAGCCACTGGAACACTGATGAATGGCTTTACAATCTTCCATATTATCAATCGTATCCTGACAATGAAGAAAAAGATAGCATATCAATTATGCACTTTAAGTCTGTGCATATCCGATTTCATCATCGCTGCATACCTCATTCCAATTGCCTCCCTTAGGTATTTCTTTCCGGCATGGGTGCTTGGAAAATCCCTCTGCCAGATTTCACCCCTCATTCTGTATGGCACAGTGACATGGACCCTCTTCAATCTGACTTTTATCGCCCTGATGCGCTACTGGAAAATTAGGTCCATGATCCCTGTACAATAAGAAAACCCGAAGACCATTGTGGGAGCCTCACTGTTGATAATGTGCTCAAGTTATATGCTACCCCTCTCCGCTTATTTGGAACTTTGGGGGAGAATAGATACCAAAGACACCGATTCCACTGTGTGCACCATCATTCCCGATCATGCAGGACGCACCCCAAACCATCAATTTGGATCTTAGGAGTAGTTACACACTTTGTTATCATATACGTGGCCTCTCTTGTGATTTATCTGCGGGCACACCGGTTGAAAACAAAATTCAACAAATCACCCTCTCAAATGAAAGCTCTGCTACGCCTCTGTTACACCATGATTCGGGTTCTGGCTTCGTTTCTGTTTGGATACCAACCAATCTTGATACTCAACGTCATCGACAATGACGAAACCAAATGTCCTACAGGGCTTCATGTATGTTCCATGTTCTTGGCGTGGATGACAACTATAGTCCATCCCCTGGTGTACCGGTGCCGCCCACGAGTAGTCAGCCTCTCTTCACTTTCCTCGGCCCCCAGGATTCAGTCTGGTTTGCCAGCCTCAAAAATGAAACAGGCAGGAATTCCTACACCGCCACCAATGCCCACGATGACCAGGATACACACACCCGCTCCAGTACGAAGGAAGTGCATTCAGAACAGTGTGACCTTGCTAGCCGTAATGGAACTAGCGGCCCCAGGTCACACGAAGGACAGTCTTGACTTGTCCCCTTTTATGCTGTCTCCGTTTATGGCAGAACCAAATCTACCTCACGGAGTTCCGGAGGCTATCTTTGATTTAGAAACATGTGAAAGCGCAACTGCGCCTCTATCACCGGTACCTCCATGCGTTTCTTTTGGGTGGGAGTATTACCAGATGCATCCGTCTGCGCCCATCAGCGGAGCTGCGGTCCACAAGTAGTCGGGATACACGGTCCAGCTGCATGCCAACCCCTCCCATCTGTGTCAATACTACGGCCGCTCTGATCGATTATCTGACATGCCAAGCTCAAGCCAATCTTGTGGCGAACACGCCCCCTCATTTGGTGCTGAAACACCTATTGCCCTCACATTGTGCCGGCGGAAACCTCCACCTCCGGACGTGTCTTACAGGAGGTGCCGGTCGTAATTATCAAAGGAGTACTGTATCCAGTCACAGATCTACATATTAGCGAGGATGCAGTTCTACAGAATATTACTTCATATAACTGCTCTTGCCATCGGACAGAGTGCGAAAAAGGCTCTCGTCATGGAGATACTACCTTTTGCAAGAATATTGGTTGCAGAAAGGACCACTTGGCAGACCCATCTATTTGTTATTGCAATTATGTGAGCATGATACACGTATTCAACGCTCCCGCAGAAAAACCGATCCCGGATTGTTGGGGACGCCTCCCGATGATAGTGAAGGTGTCCAAGCATCCTAAGGTCAAACATCCGAGTGGTGTGGACTGCACAATCACGTGTCTCAAAACAGGAGTTGAAATCTCCACTCCACATCAAAAACCAAAATATATCAACCAGCCACCAGCAAGTGACGTTAGGAACCACAGAGTTCGAGACCAAATCCATTTCTGTGACCTGTGACAAACAAATATTATACTATGCACCCCGTCCTCAGATTAGCTGCCAGAGCTATATTCAGTGTTACAGTCTATACTCTTCATCAGACTGCCATAATGACAAATGTCAGGATTTTGGAGTGAATGACACTATCACAGCATTGGAGTCCACAAATGACTCTTTAGGCTGGTCCTCCTGCGTTGGCTTGAGGTATCCTACCTGCCCTTTGTGGTTGACACCAGATTGCCACTTTAACAGAACCGCCTTGGTCAACCCCACCCAAGAGGCTTATGAAGTATTCGATTGTCCAGAATGGCACTAATCCGTCACCTTGAACATCGCCACCCGTTTTGGAAGAGATCTGAAGTCCCAAGTGACAACCATTCGTGTCGGTGAAGCTCAAAATGTAACAAATCTGAATCTCTCACTTGTGTCTGTTTCCGTTCCTCCAACCCCAATTTTGGAACACTGCTTCATCAAGCGAGGCAATCGGGTGGCGCTAGCCCCCTGTAACGAACGTGAGGAAGATGGGATTGGCCGTCTGGGAGTATTCCAATGTGACTCCGTTGAAGCAGCACAGTCCATTTCCATTTCTTGTCGAGCTCAACAAGAGCGAATTGGGATTCACGTGGATACATCAGGGGTTAAACGTACTGGCGACCTCGTCGACCCTGAAATTCTAATGCGAAACCGCCCATTGCCCTTGACGCTGAACAATGGAGTGGTGACAGCAACCCAAGGAACATTAGTTTTTGACACATCCAAATCCTCATTATTGGAACTCCAACTGACTACCTCTGGCCTCAACCTGACGGCGGAAGTGCAGGATGGAAAGTGTCAAGCCACATTCATCAAATTAGAAGGATGTTTATCAGGAGCTGTTCTTTTTATTGAAGCCCAAACAGATGAAGCCGACTGCTACCCTGGAGTGCCCAAATGGGCTCATATATACTCATTTTGTACTAACTAATAAGTCTTCCCATTTGCAACAGGTAGTGCAGGTGAAGTTCCCGGAAGTTGACGTGACATGCCAGTTGAAGTGCCCATCAAATGTGGTTAACTTGCAACTCAAGGGCCACCTCCACTATTTGTCCAACCCGAACTTCCAACATCACAACGACTACATATCTCATCATGCAGTCACCTCAGGAGGGTTCGATTTTCATTGGATTAGCATCTTAGGATCCAATGTATCGTCTTGGGTGACCAGAGGTCTCGTGTTTGTTGGAGTCATAGCATCAATCGGAGGGATTCTGTTCCTCGCCTTGCAGAATTCTCATCTGAAGCAAGCGTAGGATTCACTTTCCTTCGAACATCAGTATGATGCGTGATGAGCCATCACAATCAGGTCATCATCATCATCTCATCACGCATGCGTAAGAAAGAGAAGGATTCTTCATCATCATTATTATTCCTCCCTTCACTTTCAATTTCATTCTTTTGAAGAAAGAAATAAACAATTACTATTTTTACCAGTGAACCTACAACAACAAAAATTCTAACAGCGCTCACCAATCATTTTCATGCCTACTATTATAAATGGGAACATTTCCAATAATATTGCATATTCTGATCTGTGACTAGTTTAGGAACATTTCCACCTATAGACATACGTCGTCAACATGCTTAATCAAGTAGTGTTAGTAGTTTTTAAATTGGCTAAATATTTCGAAAGTTATTAGTGGGTAAGTTCAAAATGTCACTGATTACGCTGAAAACCCGAATGTAGGGTCATTTTGTAATGCTTTATCAAGTAATGTTAGTAGTTTTTAAATTGGCCAAATTTTTCGAAAGTTATTAGCGGGAAAGTTCAAAATGTTACTCATTACGCTGAAAATCAATATGTGGGAGCATTTCCAAATGCTTAATCAAATGGTGTTAGTAAATTTTGAATTCATCATGTAATTCAATTTTTTCCAAATAATTCAGTGATATTCATGGTTATAATTGTAATTATAATCATAATTATAGTCCTTTGTTATATTGGTAACAGCTGCGTATCTCAAATGCTTGCATGCAATTTATTTTTCTCCACAACTTGCTCTCTAAACCTACAAACATAATGATGAAACCTGTATAGATTATGGAGAAAGTGTGTACCTACTTGAGTTGCAATCTGCATCCAAGTCCTCAACTCTGGAAGTTACAGCCTTTGTTAGAAACTCCAATCCGCAAATAATTCCTAAATCCTGCATTTTCCTTTCAAATTTAGCAATTCCACGAGAAAGTACAAACTCAATTGTCCACGTTGTAAGAGTAACGTATTGTACTGAAAGCTTCTTTCCAACTTTTCAACGGAACGTTTTTTAAATTTGTCCCTTAATGCTCTCAGAACGTGTACTCTACCACAATAAATAATGAACGTTATTGTGGGATGCATCCCAATCAATATTTGGAATTTAGATGTAAAATACTGTACCTGCAAACATGTATTGCAAATAGATTTTGCAACGACTTTTGTTCTGTCATATGAAACCACAACTCCGTTAGATAATCCTCCATTGATGATCCAGTGAACAGCCTTGCAGTTGCTGACATTAATACCTTAAACAAAAATATTTCTACTATCAAGCAACATATTTTTTTTTAAATAAAGACGTTACTTGCCTTCGAGAAGTCCATTTCAATTTTGGTAACACCATAATTGGCATCCTTAACATTGCATAGCTTTTTGTAGCTAGGTAGAATGTGAGCCAAAAAATGAATTACATATGAGTATATTGAGTAAGAATAAAAATGTTCTTGTCGATGTTATCTTAGAACCTTTGAAAAAAGTCTTCCAGCCAACGCAGCACACTTTTGGTCGTGTTATCTGTAGTTATCATTTCCGTTAATGGAAGGTTAAAACCTTTGTTACCTGTTCTAAGAATTACAGTGTACAACAAAGGGGTATCTGTATCCCACGGTTTCTCCAAAGGCCGAAGCAAACATCGTTGAAAACAAATCATTTAAAGTTAATCATTTAAAAACACCAACTTCTTCTTAGCCCGTGTAAGCAGTATCTAGCTAACAAACAGAACAGTTGCGTCGATTTGCAAGTAAGCATCTAATCCTCCGTCCAAAATACTTTTCATAACTTCCATTTGCCTCTTTGTGTATAATAATATTCGCAAAGGTTTTGAGGTTTGGGTTTCAATATAACCAGGAATTTGCTTGTCGGGAAACATCTCCAGAAGATCAATACTTTTAGCTATGTCTATGAAGGCATCCTTGTCGCATTCGGATTCTCCTAATTTCTGCATAAGAATTGTTGATTTTTCATGACTTTCGATAAAACGTATCAACCGACAGTATTGAATTAAAACTTGTCACCTTCTCCCGCATTCTTTGTAAAGCCTTTAGGGTAGGGACCTGGCGTAAGTTACCAGCTGCAATAGCCTCATGATCTGCTTTAGCAAATGTTGTTAAAAATTCTGAACCCGGAAGCTTGTGCTCTAGGATTTCCAGGTATGTTGTCATAATGCAAAATTTTCCCTTCAACCTGCAATTGAAAAATCATAAAATTTTGTAACCAATTTAGATGATTCATCGTTTAATTATGAACTTACTCTGCTACGAGTATGACGTCCATATTAGGTTTCGGGTTTTTTTTTCAGTAAACTTCCATACGGCTTTACAAGGTGGACGAGTACATGTTGTACGAATGCGAATAAAGCTTGCTCGTTTTGAGTTAGGATTGTTGATAATTCTGTTATTAAACTTGGGACAGCAAAATTTGTTGTGATTTTCAAAATGACGCCTTACTTCGTTAAAATAATCAGCAACAAAGAAAAAGTGTTTCTTGCTTCTTCCAGACTTATTTGGATGAATAGACACAATATTTTGCCACTCCAAAAAAGTTAGCTTCATTTCGAAGCGCCGTGGCACTTTACTTGTGTCGAGTTTATTACCTAAACACATGTAAACGACCTAATATTCGCAAAGAACCTAATGCCACCAAAACACAACCTAAGTTCTGGATGATGCTGTATATTTAAAAAATTCAATGGTTCTAACAGCTCTCGGTTTTCCAATTTTACGTTTTGCTCAATTCTGTGAGTAATCTTGTCGTGTTCAAACATTGCCATATTTGGTGATTTAAATTTATGCTTCGAAAAGTAGAGTAAAGGAAACGTTTTTCATAAACTCCATAGGTAAATGAAATTGTAAGCAAAAACTTGGTGAAGAGATGTTAGTCAATGTTTAGGGCCAGGAGTTGGGACATGCAAAATTTGTGCAGTGCGTAGTGAAATCTTAATAGTGTTTCCAGTCTTACAGCTTATACAATGAACGTTAAAAGAGCGTGAATAAGAATACTACAATATTTTCAGAAGTTTCATTTTAAATTCTTAAAGCGTGTTCCAGCGTTTGTTTTCACTGTATTGCTATCCTTATCCAAAATCTAATCGTCAATGAATATGACGACGATTACAAAGGCAGGATTTGCGCTTGTTCTGTGGTGTTTCTAGGGGTAAGTGCCATCAACAGGTCTTACTAAAATTGTCATAAGTCTGTTTAGCAGTGACAAAATTGAACACTAAATAAGATTTTGGCGAGTAGGTTTGGTATTGGTCTTGATTACAATGGAAATGAGGGATTGAATGTAGTTGTGAGTGGTGGGGCTTATGTGGAGCAACTGTTCCAAATTAAGGCCTATAATCAGATGGAGTATATTTTGTTTGATACCCGGTAAATTCTAATTAGTTACGCCCATGTTCATTTATTTTTATCCAAACGCGCAATAATATTTGGTTTTGGATGTGCCTGACCCACCACGACTTAATAAAATGAAGCGATGGAATAGAAGAGAGGATTTGTGATTTAATCAACGCGACGAAATGGGAGTAATAATATTTGAGAAACAGGTATTAATATTTCCATGTTATATGACACATGTCAATATCCTACTAAATATAATTGTCCGCTACTAGAACCTCGCATTCTTTCTTACAACAAAAGGGTTGACTGATGAAAAGTCGTTTGTACCTACCAATCTTAAAACGAAATGGATTGACACCATCCGGACAGTTGATGTACATTCTGATTCCCCTACAAAAGAAATAAAGGAAGGTGCAGGGCTATACAACTTGTCTGAAATCGAAGTTAAATTAGCACTAAGAAGGCTATTAGACTTTGTACCAAAGCCCTTATCAATAAGAGAAAAAGAGGTCTTTTGCTTTTCATCCGATCTGCAGTGAAAGTTATTTCTAAAGTTGTTGACGCACCAGATCTTTCAAAGCTTTTTCAACGTCTTTTTACGGGTGATCACGGTATACTTAAAGCCCTCGCAGGTTTCAGAGCAGCGTCCGCGGAAGACAAGAAGGCGTTCACGGATTTGTCATCTTAGGTTTCTGAGTTCGAAAGCGAAACAAGGAGATTGTTTGTAGATGTACTTCGAAAAACTGATAGTGTGGAAGAAGCCTTACTAAAATTGCAGGAAGACCATTATGAGTTTACTGGTAGTGTTTCTGGATTCAAAGTTGGTTTTAGCACTTGAATCTACTGTGTCCGACGTTATGAGATATGTGCACATTTCAAACGTTTATACCATGCATTTCCAAGCATTTGCAGTTTGCAGATCAAATCAAATAAGCCCAGTATTTGTTCCTGAATCTCTTCTTGCTGATCGTCTGCGTGACCTTGAAAATAAAATGCCTCTCAACAAAGAATTTGTATATCCTTCTTCTGATGCGGCCCGATACTATAGACTTAAAACCTCAGTATGCATTTATGATTCCAGAGGTATGTTTTGTTTAAAAGAAATTGTACTACTGGTGTATAAACACGCATTAGGTTGTAAAAAGGTTGTTAAATCAGTTTATAATGCAAATAATCGTTTATGTTACAAGGAGGGCTAATTAAAATAGGTGTACCACTTAAGGAAAAGAGTACGGCCTACTAGGTCTTCCAATATCGACCTCTGCAGTCTCCTATTAATGAATTTAAATTTTCATTGGATACACAAGCGACACTTGTTATCAAAGATGCCAATTCAAATGAAGTATTCCCTAAAACTGAATTAGAGTTGGAGACTTGCCAGCCTAGCAGTGGGTTATGTCTTGTTCCGTTGGTAAGGCAAATTTATTCTATTCAATTAAGGTTTGCAATGTATAAATCAAAAATGGGTATTAAATACAGAAAATCCTTTTTTCAGTCTTCGGATATGGATTCTGCTTCAGTGTGCATCGTTATTCTTCTTAAGGGATCACTAGTAGATACAATCAAGGAAAACTGTCCGTTGAAGTGTACAAGAAGAGCTCAACCAGAGCTTTCAAAAATTAGCGAAGACATTTTCGTCGGTACACATTTACAAAACACTGGAATACAAATACGATGTCCAGATGATGGTATTATGGACTACCACTCTGTTGTAACTTATGGTTGTACTAAATTCTCTCTGGCATGCACGGGGTGTGATATATTGTGGAATGGACGGGTAGTAGGAGAAGCTTCTTCATCCACATGTAAGGATATTGTCAACCCTAAAATACAAATTCTTCTTCCATTGCAATTTTCAGTTCTCCAGGTATATTTCCAATTCGCGTGTCAACCTCAAAAATCATGAATTCAGTCATATCAGAATTCATAGAGGAAATTCTTAACGAAGCCTATGATCCAGAGAGGCAAATAAACAAAATAGAAGACAACGAACTTTCTTGGATTTTCAGTTCACTCAACATTTTATGGGACATGGTTCAATCAATCGCAATAATGAATATGATGTATCGCAACCAATATATTAAAGGAGCAGCTCTGGCGGGTGCAAACAAATGATTCGAACTGTAGATGCTGCAAAGGACCACACATGTAAATTGCCAACTGATATTAAAATTATGTTTTGGGTTGTACTTGCTATGTCTATTCTATCATTACTCGCTGCATTTGCAAAGCGTCTTGTGAGGTGTTTCCAGGACCAATGGAACAAAACTGTTAATCTAGCTGCTGCCCGTCAGCGGATTGATGACATTGCTCTTGAGCGATGCTAATTGATTTCCTTTTAATAATAATAGTTAGCTCATTGCGGCAACGCAGAGTTTATTCGACAGGTTGCTGTGAAAGTTTTATAGTTTTAGTTTATGAATCCTCTATGAATTTATATGCTAATTTGTCGAAAATGCTACAATGCAATAGCAAGCAAGAAAAATCAAATCATCTCAGGACTTCAGTTTATAAAATTAAATTAATATACAATTAATTTTCTCCATTCATAGTTTAATGTATGAAGAGTATTGGTTGTAACAGTAATACTAAGTAAGAAATGAAACTTCAATTGGCTAAGGTACTTTCAACAATGTTATAATCAAATATATATTTGGAGGGTTTTGAAATACTCATAAGCAGTAGAGCAACCTTTCCACGTTACTAAACGTGTAAAGGTTGCTTATTATTGTTGAACATATTCCATAAAAAAGATTTGAAATCCAAACAATACGCACTCCAAATTTTTATGGGGTTTTGTTTTGATAAAAGTTATATACACAATTCAAATGTTCAAATGTACTTGTAAAAACCGTCAGCTTCAATTTTTTTACTTATACTGACTACATTATTTCGTGGCCTATTTCATATCAAATATTTTATATTAGAGAGATATTTCAAAAATGTAAAATGTAAAAGAGTCCCACACAATATTTACAAACAATTTGGCATTGGCTGAAAGTAATTTTGCAGCTATATGATAACTCAAACCAACCAATTACTATAACATTAGGACGTTTTACTCGCCTTTTCCTTTTCCGTGGGCAGTTTCCGGAGCTCGTGACAGAACCAATTTCGAATTTGATCTGGGTGTAAACCAATCTTGATCCCAGAAACCACAGCTTCTTCATATGACATTTGATTGCTTCTTTTATACGCTTGTTTTAGAGCTGCCGTCTGAATATCAGTAAAGCGTCTACCACGTTGTGGTGTAAGCAGGCTCGGAGGGGATGCGTTAGTGGTGACTGTATAACTGGTTGTTTTGTTTTCATTGTCGAATTGTTGGTAGACACTACTGTTGCTCTAAGGTGTCTGTACCCAATCCAGCATTGCCTGTGGTCGAGCACCTTGAGGAAGATTTGGAACAAGACATGTCCAAGAACAGGACAAGAAATGTCATGCACTGGCTGGTGGCATTTGTGGATATGTCCTTCCGTCGGAACAAAGATAAGGGTCCTTTCTGGATGAAGTCGGAATAGCAGAACCGTCTATGTTAGACCCAGCATGCACAGTGGATGACGGGTTATTTAATATCCCAGCATTGGGATACTGGATGTTGCTCCAGGTGGCCGAAAAATCCCCGAACTGGTTAAAAGGGTTTGAAACTTCACCTCCTTCAGCCCTTCTACCCATTTCGCTATTGTACTCTTTGGCTAGTTCGATTGTCTCTTTTCCAACATTCATAGCACTGTTACCAGCAGGAAATCTAGTGCCTGCATCTGCAAGCTTGCAGTATTGCTCATAAGTTAATGACATATTGGATGCCCTTGTAATAGCTCCGACGGTTTCATTTTGCACAGAGCAGTTGACCGGTTGAGTAACAGTTTCCACCCTCACTGCTGGAGCGTTCGAAGTCACAGATGGTTCACCCAGCTGCCAAATATTCGGAGCAAGAAAAGTTTCACTGCGTTCTCCTTAAAAATAACTTTTTTTACGATTGATAAGAGCAAATACTTCGTCGAAATGAGCAGCCATTAGTTCGCATGACATGCCGAATGAGTTTGAAAACTTGAGCCATAACTTGCAACGTTGTTACGGCAAAATAAGTAAAACTCATGCATTAACATCATACATGAATCTCTATTCAAATTTTCGCCTCCCCACTATGACATTTTAATACTAAAACGTTGGATTACTGAACTTTTATAACTTTAATCATTTAACCGTTAGCGAGTTTTAAATCTGTTATATTCTCCGTGTTTTATGAAGGTGATATGCTAGACCTGTCTTTTTTACTATTTCTCAGCTTTCTTGATTTTTAATCCTCTCTCTTTTAACAATTTTTAGTAAGTGAAACATTTAGTTAGGTTGCCTTTTGTGAATATTTTTACAAAATGATGCTTTGTATTTCCAGTCAAGTATTCAAATTCAAATCCAGATTATTTTGGAACAATACATTGAGAAAATATATGACAAACAATCAACGGTAAATATAAAGCATTTTGTGACATGTTTTGAAGTGGCCAGGGGGGAGGTGGCAGTGGCTCAAGAAGAAGTGGCCGAGAGATGTCCAGGGGGAATGTTGCAGTTGCTCAAGAGGAAGTGGCTCAAGAAGAAGTGGCCAGGGGGGAGCTGGAAGTGGCTAGATGGGGGCAGCCCTTGATCAGGTCGTTCCAGAGAACTTAATTATTATTGCAATTATTGCAAAAATCGTTTTGTATTGTAATATAATTTATTTATTTATGACAAAGGAAAACGGTGCAAGAGCCCGGATAAGGAAAAGGAAGTGTTTAAGAAGCCTTCACAACGAGCAGCTAGGGCAACTACATTCGAAACATTCACAAGTGTCATACCAGTTTTCAAATGGAGAGGGAAGTTTTTAATGAAAAAAGACAACGTTTTGCTGTACATCACTTGCTCCGTGGATACCACCATGCAAATATTAATTGCGTTGTATAAGAAATATCCACCATTTGCTAAATTTTTATCTGAAAGGGGGTAAGTTAATCCTCTTGTAGGTGCAGTTCAAGCTTGTATGAAAGTCT
>JAANSM010001576.1:0-17941 GCA_036850725.1 Orchesella villosa
GACTGTGAGTGATGTAATCATGAAATGTACAGATTATATATTGAATTAAAAATTTGTGAGATCTTTTCAAAGTCAATAGTGGATTTGCGGGTCGCACAACATCAAACTACACATCAAGTTTCTATGAAAGAAAATCACTTGCATTGGAAGTAGAGGATTAATGTTATACCACTTTACGTTCAAGTAAGTGGGGCATACGAAGAATAGTTCGACTTCGGACTTCTGTATGCGAATAAGTATTGTGAATAATTATAAGCATGCACTTGTCGACTTGTCTTCTTAATTTATTGAATCATTCTCCAAAAAGTGAGTTTGAAACAAGTCAAGCAATATATTATTTACTATCATCTATTACATGCGCAAATTAGGCAAGCACATAATACCTTCGTAATGTTTTATGGCAATATTCTGATAGCATGTTTAAGCTTGGTTTAAACTCGTTATTCTTTTTGTAATGGAACCTGATCTTGATCTTTGCTTTGATTCTTTTCAAGTTGTCAGCGAAAGATACAATTTTGTTGTCATACAAGAATTCTCCTACGCGTCCCAATTCCCAATGATGATATCACCTAAGGTTTTTGTTTGTATATATGTCTATAAATGTGTTGATGTGTTTCAGCAGAAAATCCACATTTACATTTTACGTTATCACAATAGGTTCTACAGGAGAGCTAGTTACTTACCACAAATTAACAATATTAACATAGGTTAGTTAGATCGGCATCTAACAGGACCTTAACTGTCGGTCATTGCAATGAAACTGCAGTATTTTCATTCATATGCTATCCGAAAGTCTTGTGTCAGTGTGCAACAACATAGGAGCAACTCAAGAGGATATAGTAAACCGTGAAGTCTGACAGAGTACAAAAGTGCACTACTACACTACATAAACATGGGTAGCGGTAGCAGTAGAGATGCAGAGCCAAGAAAAGCATTTCTTGCATCAAGCATTATCATTAAGAATGTCCTGCATGCAATCGTATATAATATTATGTAAGACTATCGTAGATCTATGTTCATTTGATTTATTTTTTTAACATATTTCATAAATACACTTTTGTTACAACTTTATATATACAAATTAAAGGTACAAAATAGCTTGACTAGACTTCATAGAATGCAAATCCCATAATTATAAATCGGTTGAAATCTTGAAATCGAAGCCTGCCACCTAAAACGGTTTCGTCAAGTCTGTATATATTGATGACTAACTATATCACTTCCTCCAGCTGCCATAATTGCCAAGCCGCTTCGAATGATTCACAGTCATCATAATCCATTGGAAATCCATACCTGTTAATAGAAAGATGAGCATGTCCATGCCGTTAAACTGTCAACTATGAGAGACAGCTTTATTCTAGCTGAAGTGAAAGTTAAAAGTTACCCATTCGCTTGTAAACACCATCGTCCCCTAATCCTAATATTCCAAGCTGGAATCCTTTCTACCAGTCCACGATCTGCTAGACCAAGAGGGCGAGGATACACACCGGGGTTATCTGGGGGATCCTCGTAACCAGATAACATGTTGTATGGAACAATCTCCTGTTTAAATTCCAATGCATCTGGATCTACCAATTTGAGAGCATGAATTACAACAAAATTCAGATTGCTGCGTAAGTATGATATGATCAATGATCCGTGTAATTACCTAAAGGGTGAGTTACTACAAGCCATATCTGTTCCAGCGCATTTCTAAAAATGTCAGTTGTTACATCTCCATTGGAATGAACTGTTACTACCTAATACATGAGCAAACACAATTTAAATGAAATCATCTGTGAATAGATAGTATTAGTAATGTTTTAATTCAAAGTACGTCTGAGAACTTACCGAACCATCCATGAAGCTTCTGAAAATGTATCTTGTGCCATTTTTTAAAGGCGGTTCGCTTTGATGGATATCAGAAGATATTTTTAACCCATCAGTATGAAATACCAGTAGCACTAAAGCTAGGGCTACCAAAAACATGATGTTGGATGGCATGAAGGAAAAACTTATTTGTGGAATTGTCTATCTGAGGACCACTTCACTGACTGAACTACTGAACTCGGACCACTTCAATCTTTTATATATGTGCAGTCCACTTAACTTTGCGCCCTACTACACTTACATACTTCTGGATCCATGTGGGATTATTTTATTTGTAAATAATAATATTTGGTTTGCGCTTATCAACTTCCTTTGCTTCCGTTTGCAAGTTGGAAATGCTGCGCTTCCGTGCATATTTAGCAAATATTAGCAGCATCAATATATAAACCATCATCAATTGTATTTCCGTATTCGAAGTTTACTTTGAAAATGAGTAAGTTGCATTTCAAGCTCTGACATCTGAAACAGCTCCAACAATTATACAACACAAGACAACTATTAAATTGCTAATAAAGTATGAAAAACAGTTTGCATACTTACATTACATAACATACTCTTTGGGAAAAGTACATTTCCTAGTGATACGTACGCACTTAGAGATTTACATGCCTATATGTATGGAAGTAACTGCTAATAAAGCATGAAAAACAGTTTGCATACTTAGTACATTACATTACGTACTCTTTGGGAAAAGTACATTTCCTAGTGACACGTACGCGCTTAGAGCGTTCAGTACATGACTGTATAGGTAAATTGCAATTTTATATGACCTGCTATGATAGTTCCAATTTATTGTACAGGGTTTCAATTGACTTTCATGAAAGTACAACATGACAAGACCGGAAATGTTATGCTTGTGAGAGTATTACGTCAGTGCGTATATATGCGAAATTATTTGATGCGGTTAAAAATTAAAATGTATCCTTTCCTTTACTCAAATCTTAGGTTCAATTTTATTGGAATTCCGACAAATCCGATAATATCATTTTACTTTTCTGCGCTAACAAATACGAAACAATATTTTGACTCAAACCGGATATTTACGATCTTTCGCGTGTGCACAACTATTCTTATACATACTCTTTAATGGATTGCTCAACTCAACGTACTCAGTTTTGTTTCTATCTTATTCATTACAGTTTAACTTAACTATTGGCTTATAATGTATATACCGCTATAACACTTCGAAATTTATTAATGTACTCCGAAATTTCTGAACGGATTATTGCAAAAAACCGTAAGTTGGTAATAATACCCTTACACTTTTTATAAGCTGATAAAATAAGTCATACTCACAAACAGTCCATTTACAATGGTGATAATCTGATAATAATAATATTAATCCTGAAAAGTAAATGAACTGGACAGGAACCTTCATATATACGCTATATACCAGTAATCTATGAGTTTGTTTTTGTAATAATAATTGTTTTGCGTTCTGAACATAATAACAATAACAGTTGGATCAAATGTCCTAAAGCTAAAATTATGTATTTAAATACTTAAGGTCTCGCCCAGAGGGCTTATTATTACACTACAAGCCACGTCTTCGTCTCTTTGATTATTCGCTATTTTGTATTTTTGTAGTTTTACGAATAGAATATCATTGTACTTACCAATTTCATTCAAACGCTATAGCTATCTATGACTTATCTGCACAAAGGGAGATTACATACTGGAACAAGTCACCAAAAACGTCATTAGCATGAGAAAAATCAGAACTAGATATGACATTTGTAATATACGTATTGATACTATGTATTTTATACCATTAAAACACGATTATCATAGCTGTATATTGACGAGAAATTCCATTCAATATACTCAACAAATGAAACATAAATGTTTGTAACTGTAAGGTACAACTAACAAAAATTAATACATCCGTTTTGACTTCTTTCAATCGAAAATCTTTAACATGACGAATGGAAAGAAATACATATATGTAACTGTAATTAATACATGAGAACAAAAGCTATAGTAGTATAGCTTTTACTTTACTGGTTGTCGTGTGAGTTAGTAGCTGAGGTGGCAGTAGGACTTGCTCGACCTTGATTTTTGAGAGCCGACGAGATTATCAACATTTTTTCCAGCAGCCTGTTTTTTGTTTTTTCAATAACCGCTAGCTGTTTAATCTGAGTGTTGAAAACCTCCAGATCTTCAAGCATCTTCCTTCGAATATTTGCCTCCCGCTCCGACATATTGGACTGAGAAATGGCGGAAGTCGGGGGTAGTGAGATCGATGGAAATCTTCGTCTTTTCGGTGGGAGAATGCCACTTTCTTCTCGCGCAGAAGAGGCAGGCGGAGAAGTTTTATCAGCAAATCCATTTGTCGAAGATGACTGGCCTATGTTAGAGGGTGTGCTAGCACATCGTTTTCGTTTGATTCGTATTTGTTCAGTGGTCTTTGGTCCATTAGCGCCTTCAGTAGCAGTGGTCCCAGATCTGGAACAGCCAGGTTTATCAGGGTAACTTGATACAGCTGAAGCACCAGTTTTGTCCAAAGGTGTCGGATTAATAGCAGCCCTGGCTTTTGGATTTTGTTGTTGTACTTGTTGATCTAGGGGCGGTTGAATAGGGGACCTGTCGACAGTCGTTTCGGCAGTGTCTTCTTCACTCTCCGAATCACTACAAACAAATAAAATATTACGTCATATTAACTCCAAACAAAAAGCACCATTCCTACTTTTTACATTTTATTTGCACATACGAGTCAATAAGCCTACAGTACAGTGGGAACTCAATCGAGGGTGTATTGAACAGGTTTAGGTAACGTTATGCATAGCATCAGAAAGGTGAAGTGCTTTCACTTTAACACGGCACATTATCAAAATCTTTTTAAATGCCATGATTGATGTGTACGTATGTTACAATCAATAATATTAATTTTGCATAATTTTCTTTGGGTGCATTAAATTCATATTCTGCAGTCACTGGGTAAGTAATTATCTATTTCAAAGCTTTCTAGTCATACTCTTCATCCCGGCCAAATCTATTAATCGTAGCTTGGAATGGCTTATTTTATTTATGGCGAGGACTTTTTGACTTGAGGACAAGTTGAGTATTAAAACATCATAATGTATATGTTATTAATTAAGTTCGAGGTCTTCTTTCCAATTCACAGGAATCATGTGTATGAGTTTCTGGAAATACAGAACTTACTAAAATTGTGAAACAACCCCTTTAACCTCCAATACGCTTGACGCTCACAAACACTAACGATAAGCTGTGAGGTATGAAGCGTAAAAACTCAAGTAATGATAAATCCAACAACAACAACCACTTAAAAACTTCTTCATGTTGTATTGCAATGGCATAGCAGGTAGCACATACGTTATCTACGATATTTATTGAATAAGGAAACTAGACACACAACATTCAACATTTGACATTGATTTTATCTTATCAATTTTAAGTATATCTACTGCGTAATTGAGTCAACGTGACAAAATGAGGCACATATATTAAAACACACAACGCTATTTAAAGCCCAAGTAAATGAACGTTAGCAAGGTCATGACAAGATTGGTTCTGGCCATTCGCATGACAAATTACGAATTGCCTTTCATGGGTAAAATAATCATAAGACGTACATTCGTAAAAACACGAATTTACGACGACTGGAATGTTTAGTACTTTCATGAAAATCATTCATTATTTCACACCTCGCTTAAAACTTCAAAACGCAAATGAAAAACCTTCGAATTTGACATGCGTAAATGACTTGTATAGTACAAATTACAATCATCATATTATGTATTAATGTACAACTATAAACTATAGTATCAAATCTTAACTCACCTAAGAGAAATCCCCAAAATATCACAAGCTTTTGGAACGATTGTGGCCGCCTTTGTCATTATTGCAATAGTCTCTTCGTCATTTTGCAGGAATCCCGTAAATGGTACGTAGTCCAACACATCCATTTTATATTATTAAGTAGTTGAAAATTGGTTTCCAGCAGAGTTATCGTCAAGTTCTCACTTCGTCGACCAGCGAAACAGAAGAGGGAAAAAGATATGGGTGAGAGAAAGACAACGAGGGAACTAGTATACGTTCTATCTAATAAACCTAGCTTAACGTTAACAATTGCTAAATTAATGAAGACTAGTTACAAACAGAGAATACAGAAACAGTTAAAATTTTGAGAGAAACTCACAACATACAACCTACAAATACAACTTAAAAATGACGTCTCTAGAAGTAATCTTATATAGTAGGGTGGTATATTATAAGTAAACTCTAACCTACAGCTCTAGCTCCCTTTTCCTTCCTGCAGATCTGCCAATTTCAAGACCAATGTAAGTGTGTGAAACCAGCAGAAAGGAGCCAAAGCACCAAACTCAGGCAAAAGAAGAGCCAAAAGCATGTCTCTAGGAACCCTTGCCTTGCTTTTGCTGATATGTACCGAAGAGAGTCGCTAGGTTTGTTGGTTCATACCGCATAAGATATACCTTGTTGCTAAGACCAGAGTATGCTGTGGCTTGGGCTTGCTATTGATGCTTGCTCCGTTCCTGCTGCTTATAACACGACCGAGGACGAGGTCTGCAAAACCATCATTTGTTTAGGCATATGTAACCGATGGAATACAACACAAAACTCACAAAAGTATCTATATAAGCACAACTCTTGCCTCGTGGTTGGTCTGCTTCTGCTCTGCTTGTGAGTATCCTTTATTCTATACTTTCGTTGGCTCTTGACAGGCACCAGGCAAAGCGCACCAGAAGTGCTTGATGATGATATACAAAGTTTCAGTCAGCTGAACTAGGAAAACATCATGGCAGCTGATGCAACTCTCCCGCAATTTGGATGATATCTTTTGAAGAGGTACACCTGCTAGTCCACCGCGAACAATAAACCATATGACTAGGGCACAATATTTGTAAATAAAGACATAAATCCGTCTGAGTTGTCATTCAGTAATCAACTGTACTATAAGGAGAAAGATAAAACAAACCAAAAACTTAATAATTCTTCCTAATTCTTTCAAAAGAAATGAAATGTCAGATAAACAAAGGGTTAAGGGCGATTCTAGTACTTATTTCTTTTAACCCAAAATGAACCAGATAGAAGTACTTAGTAGGAAATTCGTTACACGAAGAAACAAGCTCATGACACATGTTACCCAAGATCTGTCACCCTGTTTACAATCAAGTCAAGGTTCCCTGCATCTTACCAGTGACTAATTGATACAAACCCGGTTGTTCTTGTCCCTCAAAGAGGAGCAAAAAGAAATATGTTGGGTACATCACCGATTGGAAGTTCAGACAACGCTTCCAACGACATGGCACCTAAGTACCCCAGGGGAAGACTGAATAATAAATCCAAAATCCCATGGCTTTATGGACTGCTGATATGTTGTAAAAGCTTTTCTGCTCTGTCAAGCTTCTTCTTATTCGACTTCCTTCGTAGGAACGGAGAACATTCACCGCCAACTGGAGTTATTTTTGGGAATTGGAGCTTACTTATACAGACCCTCAGTGTCGTGCAGATCTTGTAAATATTTTAGGAATCATAAAAATTAATGCACATTTATATCACGAATATGAACGTTTCTCTTATTATTGTTATTATCTGTTAAAAATTACAGATCGGGAATCATCAGCATAGTCGTTCAAAAGCCATTCTCCAACTGGAACAATACAAAACTTTCAAAAAAAGAATGGATCCGAATATTCAGACACGCCGTCATATCAATAATTTTAATGCTTGTCTGGATGTCCGGTCTACAACTATGTGGCCCCTTTCGAACAGTTATTATTGCAGCACATTACAACTTTGTTTTGGCTGGAATTCTTTCTGGATTTTTCATCTGTAAGCTACAAGTATACAAAACTTACAATCAATAACACGAACTAACTGCGAGTCAGTTCATTAGTTTTTATACTTCCAACCTCATGAATTAATTATTGATTATGTAATTATTTACTTTAGCAAAAACCGGCGCTAAGCTGAGAGGAGGGGTCTTGTTCGCTACCGGAATTCTTATTATGTTATTATTCGACAATGGTGACACTTCCAGAGAAAACATTCCACGTGGACAACCAACCAAAAGTCCAGACTCTGATGTAGAGCAATCCTTTCTATCTGCGAGTTCTGTAAGAACAATATCGTACTATCAACTATATTCAATATTTGATGAAATATAGCTTAATATCCAATTTTATTTTAAGCTACATTTTTTATTACTTACAAGTTATGAGGAAATTGTAGACACACTGTTCTTGTTGGGTTTTGGTTTGGTATTAACAGTTGTCTTGCTTGTCCTAACGTAGTCCATTCTACTGTCTACAGGCTTGAACTCGTTTGTCGTTGAGCCATGTGTGACGTGACGATGAGTTATCAAAAATTATACTTGTCATTTGTTATATTTGATATTGTCAATTGTATTTACTTGTATTTATTGCATTAACTGCTTCAATGTTCAACTGCCAACTGCATCGGCTTTATGGCTTTAATGTTGGATGACATCAGTTGTCATTGTCAGCCACTTTCACGAATTATCGTTGCTGCCCAAGCCCAACAAGACAAAAAAACACCATGTCAAAATTATTCTACATCCAATGAATTTACACTTACTGCTTACAACTTACACTTCTTTCCGATCTCGGACCAATTTTCAAATATCAACTACAAATTATGAACAAATTGAACAGTTGACTGACAGGGAAATTATTCAAAATGCTCAAATGACTAGAAACTTAAAAATGGCAAAAAATCCTTGTCTTCTATTGTCTACTTGATTTTAAAACAGTTCCTTCGCGCAAAGTATACATTTTTAAAACATCACTTATTCATCGATCTTTACAAGCAAATGATGAATGAGGACAGCAAGTTGATAAAATATTCACATCACAAATTATATGATACCGAAAATTGGACTGTTTGCTTCTTCGGTCTGTTCAACGCAACGCAATTTGACAAGTTGACAACAAATAGTTTTTTCAATGACACAATAAAATACAACTGCAAGGATAAGGATATCTTTCTAGTTCATATATTTTGTCAAGTAAATTCCGATTCGGAAGTATCTGACAAATTGTTTCGGAAAAATCCAGCCAATAGCGTCGCATGACCTAAACTTTTTCTTTGTCTCTCGAAGGACGCATGCATGCATGCATTGTCCCTGCCCAGCCAATAATAATATATTACCAATACTTCTGCTCGTTCGTTAGCTTTCCCCGAAACGGGATCTGGTGAAAGCACCTGTACACTCTGTATGAGATTAGATGCAATAAAAGTGTATATACGTAGAAAGCATTTAATCGGTCTAGGACATCCAATGCAACGGTTGACTGTGGGTGGTCAAATCAACTTTAACTTTCATTTTCAATTTTCAGGTTGGTATCCTGATTCTGGTGCTTTGTCTCTTTTACAAAATGGGATTTGAGGCTTTTGCTAAGAATTTAGCAGTCGACCTGGGAGGATCAAAGCGACTCCATGCGTTATCAACTTTGACATCCGGAGTTATACTACTTATGATGTATTTTGTGGATCTTATGTCAGGGGTACTTGCAAAAACTTTTATGATGTATAATTATACAGAGTGTAGTCGAAGATTCAACAACGGGAAGATTCAACAACGAAAATTCATGAATTCATTTTTTGTGCTTCTACAGGCTGACATGATTCCCTTCTGGTCTAATGTATTTACTCTGACGTTTATAACCATATTCGGTTTCATTTTGGATTATTACATGGATAGTATTTGTTTAAAAAGGTAAACCAACGATTATAAAGTATCTTCAAAGATATGCATCAAACATTATGGCTGCCGGTAGGATAGTAAAGTTTCTTAAAATTAAAAACGTTTCTTTTAACTTTTGTTATGTTGTTACGCATAGGCTTGAGCCTGCCAAAGTAGCACGGGTTGGAACGACATCTTCAATGTTTGCAGGGATTATTTACGCAATGTTGTGGACAACTGAAGAAACACCCAGCACATCTACGTTGCTAGCATTTTTATTGATTTATTTGGGTACAATTTTGTAACAATTTTAATGAATTTTTTGCCTCCAACCTTACCTTCGTCACTAAATTATGTATATTTACATTGTGCATGCCCCAAATGATTAACGCATAGTTTGTTTAACACTCGTTTAGGTGTACTAAGTCTGACATCGATGGAGAAAGCAAGTGGAGGCGGCTCCTTTGTCGGTTATTCATCTGATGGTCTTCCATTATTTAGCTTCTCCAACCACTTTTCACCTGAAACATATGTTCCAATGTGGAAAAATGTTTTGAAATCTACTTCTTCCATCCTGAAACAAATTCAAGATGATGCCATTAGTCGAAGACTATTCTACTTTTCGTTGCTCACCATGGTCTTCACTGGCATTGAATTTCTTTATGGAACATTGACAAACAGTTTGGGTTTGATATCAGATGGATTCCATATGCTTTTTGATTCAATGGCTCTGTGCATTGGTTTGAGTGCATCGGTGATATGCAGATGGAAGCCTAGCAAGACGTATCCATTTGGGTAAGGAAATTAAAATGAGCTTTATTGGCTTATGCAAGGTTTAATTTCACTTAAAACATAGAGGTACTTCATAAAACATTTTTCTATTTCAGCTATGGACGAATCGAAGTTCTGTCCGGTTTTCTCAATTCTTTCTTTTTACTTGTCATTGCGTCCATGATTATGATAGAAGCGTTACAAAGATTGCACGATCCACCCGGAGTGGATGCGAAGAGATTACTTCCAATTTCTCTTATTGGACTATTTGTAAACCTCATTGGAATATACACATTCAGATCCAACAGCGTGATAAGCCATGGACATAGTAATGGACACAATGTTAATGTGAAAGGTAAGTATTAGAATGACAACACAACAACAACAAGAATATCGACCATTGGGTCAATTTATCTTGGCTTCTACATAACATGCCTTTTACACAGGTGTGTTTCTTCACATTCTGGCTGACTTAATGGGAAGCATAGGTGTTATAACTTCTTCCCTTTTAATTCACAATTACGGACTACTTGTGGCTGACCCTATCTGCTCAATGATCATCGCAACTTTGATAGTTGTTAGCGTTCTGCCTCTTCTTAAAGAAACTTCCAAAATGCTTTTACTAGCGGTGCCGTCAGGACTTGAGAAAAATCTTCAGCAAACAGTATTGCAAATTTTGACTACAGAAGGTGTCAAAGGATATAGAAACCCACGATTCTGGACTCATGCTCCCAGTGTCTTCACCGGATCAATTCATGTGCAAGCTACAGAAGATGCTAATGAGCAGCAAGTAATACGACAAGTTAATAATTTATTCAGCTCTATTGGATTCACCCATTTTACTACTCAGTTGGAGAAAGATGAGTTTATTGCACGGAAAAGTTTTTCAACTGATTATGAGACTCAGCCACCTAGTGAAAGTGATATAGGAGCAATGCAAGGAAACCGGCTACTTCTAGAAAATAATTCGCTAGAAGGCTTCGGATCAGAAACAAAATTTTCAAGTAATAGTGCTGTGACTCAACCAGGAATTGACCAAGAAGTCAAAATAACGTTAGCGTGATTGTAAATAATATTTGTTATTGATTTTAATTGCAGCAATGGTGTGTGCTTAAAAAAGTGAAAACTGACGATTTTTTGTGATAATTACCAACCAAGCTTATTTTTAATTGTTTGACTATTATATGTGCACATTTTAGCTGTGTATGCTTTATATTTGTTTGTATGCAATAAAACTACTGTGAAGTCTGATATTTGGTTGCATTATTGTACTTACAACTCACTTTTCAGCATATTTGTGGATAACATATTTATTAGGCCTTATCAATTCAATACCAGCTTGAATTTGAAGATAATACTATATCACAGTTGATAGTATAGGTTTTTATATTCTCCTCAATTAAAATGCCCCAAAGTTTTATGTAATTTTTGTCGAAGAAAGTAAAGAAAGGTAGAATATAGTAGTGTATACAGGTACGTACATCAATTTAAAACAATAATGAATTATTTTGTTGGCTATGATTTGACTATTTCATTTCTACGTCTTTACTAAAGTATTGATCACGGTCGTTGATCAACCCGGTTCATTCCATTTTTATGTCTTTATCAGTATTTATAGAACCTTGAAGGTTCAACCTTCATCTACAGTGATGGTTGTTTTTCCTTCTATTTAACACAGCAGGATCTTACGCACTAACTATAATTGGTAAATTATTACTTTCTCGTATCTCTTCGATTAAAAAATCTTACGAATGTGTTTTTCAATTTCATACTCTTTCATCACTATGAAGAATACATTTCATTTTAGTGCATTTACCTTGTAAGTTGAATGAAATTACCTACATATGTTCATTTTCAAAGCTTATAAATAAAATCAGGTAATTCGTAAACGTATAAATAAGCATTCCTGAGAGGTACATGGTTTCAAATCAAGTAACTGTGTTTACAATCAGGTACCAGTGGCAGTGGAGACATTGCTGTCATGCCTCACAACTTTCTCTGACAGCGACAACAACACGTAGTGTATATTTTCATCGTCTTCATCCTGCTGCTGTAGTTTTCTCCTTTTTTGCATCGTGCTCTCTTGGTCTCTTCCACTTTCTCTGATGGGTGATGATGTTGGAGCTCTTATGACTGAAGTAGCTGCTCCACTTCCTGTAATGCTTTCTTTGAGTAGAATTTGTGTGGTGGCTTTGTGTTCAGCTTCTAGCTGTGAAATTCTTTCCAAAAGCTGTTGTATAATTGAATTTTTACGAGAAATCTCATTTTTTAACCGTTCATCTTCAAACGAACACTGAGTTTGCTTTTCTACTGCAGAATGCTCAATGCATGAGTCATCCCTGTTGAGAGCTACTTTTGCAAGTGACGTAGATGACTGATGATGACGATGATTGTTGTTGTAAGTGTGACTGTTGTATTGATGATGGCTATGATGAGTTTGTTGTGCGGGTTTGACTCTTCTTACAAAAGGAATGGCAGCAGAAACATCACAGTTCGCAGAGCTCCAACGAAATTTACTTGGTAATGCGTCTTTAGACAGGATGTGATTCCCTGTCACGGGTTTATGGCAATTATCTAAATAATCTTGCTTCAGAAAATGTTTGGAACATATTCGAGAGTTTGACGTTAGCTCAGGTTCCGGTTTGTACTGCCCATGGCTTGTAATTCGTGATCTCCATTGTTGAAACCTCTCAGGTACCATCGGCATACGATGGAACCGGACCTTTAATAAAGTAATTAAAATTTATCTTTAACGCACATTAAACTCATTGTGGACCACAATCAAACACTCCAAAACTAATTTAACCTACCTTAACCCCGTTAATATCTGCATCTCCAACTTTTGTTTCACAGAATGGAACGCAGCAGCGTTGGACCATTTGGCTTTGAGCTTATGTCAATAAGTGAGCAAGGACAAGGTTGATTGAAGGTAATAACAAGGGTAAATCTTATAGTAGCGGAGTAAGTTATGTTGCACCCTTGACCTTCGCCTTCAACTTGGTAGATTTGCACTGTGAATGCAGAAGTGTGAGATGGAAGTGCTTGGTTACACTGATTTTCGATGAATGAATGAGTTGGCTCAGCATTGTACTGATGTAGATTTCACGAAAATCTAGAAAAGGAAGTAGCAGACTACGAGAAAATAATAGCAGAGCAAGAGCAGCAGAAGAACCAGGCAACGAACCGTCAAGGACAAAGACTTCACGTCATCAATTTGACATGCATACACAGTTTACGCCAACCGTCAGCCACATACGGGACTCTCGTGTACCCCTTTCCCTTTTCATTCATGCTGCTGTGTCTGGGTCCGGGAATTGGTAGAAGGTGGTAGCCAAAACCAGCACGAAATATTGTTCCCTACTCCGAAACAACGAGTTTACTAGATACAAAAGCCTGAATTTTGCTGACGTCTTTGGGTTGAGTACCAAAGAGTTATGTCTAGAATCTAAAAGCCTATTTCGTCATTGGAATCGGATCTCTTCGGAAATTTACAAAGTGAAAGCTCGTGCTCTAAATACAAACTGTATACCTATCTAACGCATACCTATGTTGTATGTATGAGCAAAAACACCAGATATGACTACCTACGCAAAGATTCATGTAAACTAGCAGTATACCTAGTTTATATCATTTGTTAGTAGACTTGGTCAATGTAAAGAAGGGGTACTGGTAAGGGCACAGTCCTGACCTTGGAAAGTGAATTCATGTTTAACATGCTAAAATGTCTATAGACGTTTCAAAAGAGCCAATGATGTAAGCCTAAGATTATTTAGTAATATATATTAGTAGCTACAATGGCAGTGGCTTGAGAAAGAAGAAACAATCCATAGTGAGTCATAACTTATTTTCACCAGAAGTCCTTATATCTCCGGTCTTTTACCTTCAACCTTCCAGTAAAGTGTGGGAGTAGAATCAACACAAAAAATGTTGAGGAAGTTCAAGCAATAAGCCGAATCGAGCCATTAATTCACGTTTTATTTTATCTAGTAACTAAAGGTAAAGCTATGAATTTAAAATTACAAACAAATTCCTGTAATGCGCTAATAATGTATTATTTTTATTGACTTTTTTATTAAATATGTACATTGAGAAATCGTCCACCATGATCTCTCGACACGACATGAATAATAATTAATATGACTGATAAATTCAATTATTCTACTTTACTAAAGAATATCGGATTTCGTAACACTTCATATTATGTTTCTGCGTCTAACAAGCTTTTCTCCTCGAACATAATAATACAGGAATCGCACCCATATCATTGTCATTTGTTAAAAGTGAATCATGTAGTACATTATCTAAACTGGCAAAGAATGTTAAATCATTTTATATTATGTACAGGTTAATAGGTTCCAAATAGTCCAATTCAATTCTTCTCCACTGCACATAATGTGCATAATAAAATTTGGGGCGAAAGGAGACACATTGGAAAATTTTGTTTTAGAAGTTGTAATTAATTAACCTAAATGTGTGTTCCTGCATAAGTTAAAATTACAATAATAATCAAATAATAACCAATCAGTGCTAAATGTACTAACAATAAGTCAAGTATATCATTTATACTGGGTATTAATAACTTTTGCATAAATCATGCTTGATCAATACTTCATTTCATTATAACAAAATTATATATCTCAATCAGAATTCTCAACCTCCTATATCTTGTTTAGTAAGATTCTCACAATGCCCTAATTGTCTACTAGAAGAAACCAACAACTTCCCTACAGACAACAGAATACATTCAGAAATAGTGATGCTCAAAATGCACACAAGAAATATGTGAATACATTTATATGCATACATGGAACGAAGACCAGCCGATAAGTTGTTGGTGTTAGGTATAAAATATAAAAGGAATGAGTATGAGTAGTTCTTTATGAATGAGAATTATTATCGGATCTTATTGCTTTTATCCTGTTTTGGAACTTCTGCATCAGCAGCTCGTCTATGTTGTGCATAGCTTCAAGTTCGACAAATATTTTAAGGCAAAGCTAGACATCTACTGTGGAGCATTGTAACGATCAGATTGCGGCAAGAAATGAGGGATTTTGTGAAAGAGCAAACCATTCTCACTCATTGCATGCTTTGGTTGCAGACAGAGTGATTCCTTGGATTGTTCCTCATTCTCGTGTCAATATTTTCCAGTGTTTTAACTGAAATTTAATAACCTTTAAGGTTAATTTTCTATTCAAAATGGGTTTCGCCAATATTTGGTACACTCACCCTCGTAAATACGGCCCTGGTTCAAGATCCTGGTAAGTTTTATTGATAAAATTAAGTTAGTAAAGTAAGCACTGTTTACCGGGTGGTGGTTGGTGGTGCGGGATTGATTAGTATCGTCAATTTATGTTCAAATATTTTAAAAAAATAGCTAAAATGAATATTAAGTTGATAACAGCATTATACCTACTTCCATTGAAAGTGTGTTTCATTGTTTTAAAATTAAATTGTACATCACTGCTGTGTGAATTTATAAATGTAACTAATAACTAAATGCATTGTCAATTTTTTTCTTTGTAATCTGCAGCCGGGCATGTGCGAACAAGCATGGTCTCATTCGCAAGTATGGACTGATGATCTGTCGTCAGTGCTTTAGAGAATACGCTGCAGACATTGGTTTCAAGAAGGTAATTTTCAATTTTAATTTTACAGTCATTGCACTTCTATTGTCTGTTTGGTTTAAATTCAAGTGCCGAGTATCTAGTGTCTAGCTGTAAACAGGCGTGTATTGAATGGCTAACTATTTACCGGTCAACTGTCGGAATGCATCTAACAACTAATAATTTTTTTTGTATTTTAGCTGGATTAAATATACATTCCGGATGTTCATCGCTGACGCATTGGTGGAAGCATTTGGAATTTATTTTTATTTTAGAAGTTTTGTCATAACTTTGTACCATCTAAAAGAACCAGCCGAATAAAGCGTTATCAATGTCAAGCTAAATATATGCCTTTTGTGATTTTGTTGTAGTGTTCAATTATTTCAGAATTGACGTACGAAACGAATATTATTATGACATTGTCCTATTATTTACTGCTTAATTTTAGACAGTATCATACATCATGCTGGTATGATTGGCATGCCTTAGCTATTATAAAAACAGGAATACTACTGACGACTCCGGTTGTTAGCTTTTTAATTCGTGGATATCAGACATCAGAGCTAGAGACAGTTCAAAAATACGAGGACAATGAGGATAAACATATATGAAGTGGATTAATTAAATTAAATAGTGAGCACGCAGACGGAACGTAATTTCGTGTCATTGTTGGGGTATGGTTTATTTATATCATCTTAACTGGTCGAAGAAAATAGAGTGGTACCATACTTAAATTAACAGTATGTCCAAAGCAAGAGAATATCACATAACGCATAACGCGTGTTAAGCGACCTTAAACTCAGCATAATGCTATAATTTAAGCATAAACTTATTATATTACTGGACATTAAACTCAACGATAGATTATTCTGTACAATTAATCTAACATCGTCTTGCTTTAAGGATGTATCATGCATCCTCAGTGGAAGTAGTAGGAGTATATGAATTAACATAAAATTCACAAATAAGTACAATACATATATACTGGAGCTACAAATTTGAAACTACAAAGCTACTTAATTTGTCTACAATTTTATACACAAATATCAAGGGACATTTGTTACGTTATTAAATGGATTTTCGTAACTTCTTTGGTAGAATCTTTTATTTTCCAAATCTCTGTTGACATTTAGCGTATTTATAGAATGATGTCAGGAAGTCGCAAATCTCAACTCGCTTTAAACTGGGCAGCCAACTGCAATACGTCACAAAAATTTAAGTTATAAAATTGTATGCATTATTGGTACAAATAACTTTCACTACGGGGAAAGGAGAACTTACTGAATTTCTGTCAGTCTAATGTGCCAAGGGAGAAATCCCAGTGTAGATTTGACATTCCCCAAAATCAGGAGTAAGTCTGGCTCAGTCTTAGCTTCTACAATATGGCTAGACCAACCGTTGTAACGGTTCAGGTAAGAATCTAAGGTATTCTCATCAATTAACTTCTCTTCACTGGTCATAGGCACTGCAGGATTGTTGCTATTTCGTTCAAACTTATCAACGTATATGTCTTTTACTGCTCTCACAATGTTGGGCTTTCCATCATTTCTTGAGAACACGAAAATGTGAAGTGTGTCACGGGATTTTGTTCCATTGACACCTAGAGAATACATGTAAAAAAGGAAAATTAGAATCTCAATACCATATTAGACGGACAGACTCATTCCAAGATAAGCGTAATATTTTAATAGAAATATTGGATTACCGTTTGTATACCCATTGGTTTTGTGCACATTGTGAAATTTTACTACTGGAGGTTCAATTGCGCCTTTGATTTTCTCAACTGCCCAAAAATCTTGGATAATTTCTTCCTGAATATAACTTCCTAATTCCTTATAACGCGTCTTAAGAATTCCTAAAATGTAAAAGGATTTACAAAAGGTCAGTTTTATAGTAATCTTGATTTGAGTTAAATGTTAGAAACTTTCCTCATTCTCACACTTCTTACCATTATAATCATACAAGCTGATAACTGGAATGTTGGCAGCAGAAGCCCAAGCCACGATCTTTG
>JAANSM010001577.1:0-17934 GCA_036850725.1 Orchesella villosa
TAAACTCCTTATTTGCCTAATGTTGGAGAGGATATATATACTTGTATATATACATATACATTCTAATATAACAAGTGACTTTCTCCAACTTGTACGGTTAACGTTAACGGTTTGTATTGAAAAGCATAGAAATACACATTAGAAGAGTACTTCCAAATTTGCATGAAAAATTCAAAGTAAACAGCATAAAACCAATGAGTGTATGAATGATTTAGAATGTGGTGGACTGGTTAGTAAAAACTATCTTTTAGTCATTGATCAGATACTCAGTTTATCCTGGTATAGTTTGCGTATCATTAAAAAACCAAAGGGAAACTAATTGTAGAATCATATTGACATACATCCGCTTACAAAAACTTTCTATTCCAGCTTCCATCAAATAACCAAATATTATGCATGAGTGCACCATACATTTCTCAATCTGTAGCTGATATTATACACCCAGTAGTAATGTATGTAAATGCTACCAAGAAAATATGATCACAGAACCATAGCAGTCCCCTTGATTGTGCTCAATGATCTTTCACGACGGCTGTGTTTACTGTTATATGCTTGTGTGTATAGGAATGACAAGGCATTTGGGTTGTCATTTTCCAGTTGGTTATCATATTGTTCGTTGTGTCAGCAGTTGTTAGTTCCACGTCTAAAACTAGCTTGAAGGGAAATCTGCTGGTGACAAACAATTTTCATGTGAGACCACATAGGAAACCTCATTTCTGTTTATTCTCCGGTGCTTTAGGTTGCTAGAGATAGCTATATACGAGGTTGGGGTTTTGGTTGAAATTCCAATTTTTTGGAAAGAGAGAGAGAGAGGACGATGACGCTGTTCCGCAAAATTAGAGTTGTTTGTGAATATGGTAATGTATAAGGAGCTCGAATAGGGAGAAACTTTCACTTTATTCATTTCGATATTCCTTGCTTTAGTAGTCAATTTGGTGTACGCATGTTTGCGTATTACCCAGGATAATATACTTTCTTTATGGAGACTTGCTCCGCAACTTGATTTTCCGAAGTTCATAATATTACAACGGGATCAATATAAATTGTGGGTGCAAGTGTGCATATAATGTTTTCATTCTGTCGGTGATTCCATATTCCATCTAAGGCACTTTTATAAACCTTGGAAATATCAGATAACTTGGTTTGAGAATTGTGAGAAAATTGATGTGGTTTTTCAATATTGTTCACGCAACAGTGGGTTCTCAACCCTAGTCTAGGAAGGGCTACTCATAATAATAATATTGGAGAGATTTTATATTCTTTGAGCAACACTCTCCAACCGATGGCTGACTCTTTAGTAGCTTTTTGGTTGGGAGCATCTTGAAGATGCAAGTCTGGTAGTCTGGTGCAATAAATGCAGGAGAACATGGGAATGATGCAACACTCTATGCACGCCGACTGACAATCGTTCGTTTACTCTACAGCTTGGGGGTTAAGTCAATTCCCACATTGAATCTACCTCGTATGCAGTGAATATTGCCTTTCAATAATGCTTACCGATTCGTAATCTTCTTGGTATTAGATTGCTGGAAATGGAAGAATATTTTCTTAAAACCTACACTTCTAAATCTTATCCAAAAATACTCTTCATCGTGAGAGAAAGCCAAACATATCAGGTTGCATTTGTAAGATGGATTTGTCACACAATCATAAAAGTTAACTGCATTCAGCAAAGTAAATTTTTTATTTATTGAGATTAGTAAATTTGAATTTTTCTAAGGGCATTGATCTTAGAAACAGGAAAGAACCAACACCATATCTAACTCCAACAAATTTACAAGTTGCATTGTAAAAAAAGGGGAAATTATATGAAGGAAAATAACTCAGAAATCATGAACCAATAAAATACTTCTATTGCTCTAATAAAAGAAATCAAGTTAGCTTGATTTCTAGAGCTCCCCGGCTGTTTCAATATAAAAAACAACAAAAAAAACAGTCCCACACCAGCAATCTATTCTCACTTGCCTTTTTCGTTTCCGCTGAGTGTTTGATTAACAGAGAGAAAATAAAGATGGGGAGCATGAAAGAGAAAAAAGAAAAATAGTCGACAAGACTTCACATTGAGTTCTTAAACCAATCGAAGCACAAAAGCAGAGGTCTTTTTTTCGTTTTTATGTTTTGACTTTCTCACTATCGACATCATATAAAGAGAGTTTTACCCTATACCAAATTGCTAGTCCATGAAATACCGTATTTTTTTAGTTTGGAACATTTAGACCCTTAAATATAGCCAATTTTTTTTAGATTGTATGTATTCACCATGTTATTAGACATTAGAAGCTCAATACTTTCGAAAGTTCACACACTAAAGGTTGCTCCTATCATATACATACCTATAAGAATTAAGTGGTTGGTTGGTGTTATGGTGTCCTATGGAAAACGTCCGTTCATGGGCCAGAAATAAAGTGGGCCAACGTGTTTTGCTAACTCACGCTTTATCTAGCCGCTGGCGGCTTAAAACTTTCCCAAACACATACAACAATGTCAAAGGTAGTTTTGCTCTGCACACTTCGGTACTTCCTAACAAGCATGGTAGCATATATATATGTAGTAATGTGTACATTAAGGTGCATTTCTAGGTAAACCTAGATCCATATATATAGACTTATGGAAGAAAACTGCAGCAGTCAATGTCCTTAGTTTTCCACCAGCATTATATAGATTTGTTGTTAGATTTCTCCTTCCTTTTTCTGCTACTTCTGCATCCTCTTTTTGTAGAGAGGAAGTAGAGCCACTATTAGAAATAATGTATAAAGGTGTTCATTGCGGCAGAAAACACGCGAAATTGCTTCATTTTCACGGTGACTCCACACACACACATATACTACACACTCTGCTAATATTCTCGAAGAAAAGAAGAAAGAAAAGCAGGAGGTAGCAATCATAAGAAATGGTAGTGGTTTGTTCTATATCTCAAGCGAAATCTGCTGGTTAGCTGTTATTATTACTGGTTGGATGGCTACAAAACTCCTGGTTTTGGACTCGTTTCGACATAACCACCTTCCTGAAGCTAGCTAATGTTGTACAAAAGTAAATCTATATGAAGACATTTTCTCAATTTTCGTTCTGCGTAGAAAAATCAAATACATACGAAGAAGGAAACGATGTATGTTGAGCTGTGGGGAAAGGTAGATGCATCATCTGCAAAACCGTTCTAGTATATGGCCAATTAGTTTCAACAATAGAGTCATAATATGCAAATGGAAGATGTGAATTTTATTGCTTTTTTTGTATGTGGTTTTAGCTCATGTTCGGTTTTGTTGTAGTTCCCATTTCCAATGAAATGTTCAGAATATTAAGCATTGGAAGTAAAACAAAGAGCCAATATATTTTCTGTTCATCATTCAAATCTCAATGCGTTGTAGCAGTGGGTGGTATTTTTTATATGTTTTTAAAGATCTGTAATGCGTATAATAAGCAGAAAAAACTTCAGTAGCAAAGTGTGCCATATTATGAAAACCAATTTATTTAAATCTTTTTAGTACATGAAGAGAGTACATAATATGCGAGTAGGGAGTGCTATTATATTGGTAATTTTATTATATTATGTATGATATCATGAGCGCCTGCAAGCATATTCTGAAAAATTACACCCTTTTTCTTCGAACTTAAATTATTATCAATTTTGAGGATGACGTAGTTAGTTATACGTAAACACTCAAAGTTACGATTACTAATAAAAGTTTTGAAATAAGCATGAGCTCAGACCAAAGTTCACATTTCACGTAATCAAAGTAACGAAGCACTTTCAAAGCATTCCTGTTCTCAGCCACTCCACTATTTGCCCAGGTTTCGTATCTGCCCAAAAAGCAATAAAGCCTTACGTCACCCGGACTCCAATTGGATGAAAACGTGACCGAGTAATCAAATGGGTTCCATTAATGCATTTAAAAGCACGGTAAATTGGAGAGGAGTGCTTCTGACTGTGTAGTTGACTTGTTTTTTCAAAGTATATATGTGCTTGAGCTAAATATTTATATCGCATTTTCTGTCCAACTCAATTTACACAATTACTTGCAAGCTCAACCCGAACTCGACCTTTTCATGCATCCTCTTTTTCCATTCACAAAATAAGGGCTCATTTTATAAGCTCAGCTATGGAAATGGCACGAAAAGAAGCCAAAGAAAATTAACGGAATGGTAGGAAAGTTTTTGGTTCTATATATGTTAATAATGTTCAATACTAAAGAAAGATCAACAAAACTTTTGCTTATTGACTCCATTGTAAGCGTTCCTTTTATGAAGATAAATAAATCAGAATGATAATTAAGATACATCTTGAAACCTGTGTTGCATATTTTCTCCGAGTTATCTCTCAGTTGTTCTTTCTAAAGAGAGAGAGAGAGCGATCGAGTGGTTCTTGTTACGGTTGATTATTAGAGCATAATGGGAAAAGCTATAAAGGACAGGCTGTCTCGTTTTTATAAGTGCCACAACTTCCACCTCCACTATAGTTTCTTTATACCTCTGTGCCTGTGATGATCAAGTTTTCCTAATCTTCGTTCCTCTTGAGCCCTATCGCGGTTCTCAGTTGAGTGCACTGCACATTTGAGAAAAGGAGACTATGTTTTAACAAGATTGCATTCAAGGACGATCATAACATCCAGAAATCAGGGAGTGGAAAGGGGCTACACTTAATACTTGACTCTTGATATGATACTGTGTTCTTAATCGAGAATAGAAAACACAGACGATCCTTTTGTACCTATACCTATACAGCATGTCGTGTACTTTTAAGTGCTTCATATCAGTTTTTGGCATCATTACGTCGAATTTTTCTGCTTCACCTGTTCCATTTCTGTTTTAAAACTTTTTGGCCTGATACCATATTATTACCTTTTCGTTAGTTGAATCATCTTTTTCTATTCAAAATCTTAATACTTACGTGTAAGTGATATAAACACGTATCACAAAAGTTATCTAAAAGTTTTGATTGGAATGAGAGCGAGGTGAGTTGTGAGTGGAGAGAGAGAAGGGGCATCGCTTAATAAAACACATCATGCTCTGCAAGTCTCCAATGTTCGTGATTCATATCATAAACACAATATAGCTTCCTATAAAGTATAAAAGCAGGACGGACGACATGCCGCCCCAATTTAATTTACGACTGGTAATTATAACAAAAGGAAAAAGTGGAGGCAGGCTGCAAAATATCATAATTACATAATTAAAATTCTAAAAGGGAAACCAGATAAGGTGATTAAATAAGTTTGTCAAAGAAGGTAGATTAGGAAAAGGGAAGCATGTCGTAAATATATATATATTTTCAAATCTCTGTACAGAAGAAACACTAGTCTCCTTTCTCCCCCAACATTGAGTTTGATTTGTTAAGTGACTCGTTCCGCTAATGGAGGTTTGTTGTAATGCTTCATGCTTGTATTCATCATTCCTTCATGTTCTAGAGTAATTTGCGGTGCACTTTATAATTTATACTTTGGTATATTTGTAAGTGCATGAATGAATGAGTAAAATCGATACTATATACTTCAATTCATCTGGATTAACAACGCAACGCAAGTTAAAGTACTTAGATGTTAGGTGGTCATAAATCGCCATTCACTCGTGTGAGAGTCTAATCAACTAGCTCGACATCTAAACGATAACGAATTGACGCTATAAACAAAATCTTTATGAAAACACAGAGTAAGAAAGGATTCCTCAGTCCGTTACGGTTAAAACCGCAGTTGGAAACTTGCAAGAAGGGTAGTAAAAAAGAGTGAAGATACGAAATAATGCTAAAGATATATATTCCAATGCAGATCACAGGACGTACATACATGCAACGCAAGTTCTTGTATGTACTTACATATATTATGTGTACAGCGTACTGTTTAAAAGCATCCGAAATAAATGGTGATGATGTGGTGGTCGCACAGTATCGAACAGGATAAGAGCTGAAAGGTAAATGTTTATATTTTCTTTTTCAAACATTGCACTTACCACACATTTCTCATTCAAAGCTCATATATGGTGTATGGTGGGGCAAAACATACGCATAAATGGCTTCATTCGTCTTGTTCCTGTTCCCAGTGAATGAATATGACTATATGAGCATTGAGTACACACACAATACTCTAAAATACAAGTGGCCCTAACAAAATGGCTCTTGTGCATATATGAATCCTGTAATCACTATATTAGTATGGGAAACCTGGGTAGAAAAGAAACATCTAGTTTGGCTTTCAGATGGATGACTACATGAAAGTGAACTAAGCAAGTGTATTGACTTAGAATACATGAGGAGATGCAATATATTGCTTTCACCATCATGCTATTCTTCTTCCTTCCAATTCACTCGATTCAAAGTTAGTCACTCAACCGAAGGCTACAAACATTTAGATTGTACCGGAAAGCAGATATATATGTGCACAGGGTGACTATATAAATATACATCCGGGTATACCTAAATATATTTATACAATCATATTGAATTTCAGTAGGTTGATTTTGACAAACGGTTATTGCGACGACAAGGTTTCCTTTGAAGAGTAAATAAATTCGTTGGGTGTGTGTGTATATATAGATGGTGGAAACATGGGGAACATATAAAATGTATCGAGTGATGGAGTGAGTGTCGGAGTAGTTTGAAGTGCCACAAATGACACCAAATACATTTTCCTGTTCCTACCGCTCGAATAAAGGGCAACTCCCGTTATTACTCACTTTGTAGCTATATTATACCGATCGTACACACACATTTCTGTGTTATGCCTCGCAATTTAAAATGTTGTACAAACATAATGTGTGTGTAACTTCGTATATATATATATATACGTATAGTGGGAAGAGAGCGGAGTTGTGTGTGTGTGAAAGCTTTCTCTTGACTCGTCTCCTCGTAGTTTGCCACTTTCCTTTCCCCCCGCCTGTCTCCCAAGTGATCGATATAAAACGAGGTCTTTGGCCTTGTCATTGTCACCATCACATTCATTATAATTTACATACTACATGTTGATGTAGATACCTATGTTGACTTCACCTTTTGATAACTCAAGTACCTTATTCAGTACAATGAGGGAGCACGCAAGCAAACATGTATCAATAATGTCTGTATGCCTCAAGAAGTGACGACTTTACAAACTTTTGAATGATTCCTCTTTCAAAGACAGATTTTGGTTATTAACTATAACGATTGCATTATGTAAGCACTCCGCTTGAACCCGCTGATGATGGTCTCACTCACTGCCACAGGTTTCATCCTTAGGCAATTTTGATTTTCGTTCATAATGTTTGTATATACCAGCAATCATCCTATCAAAATACAAGCAGCCACATCACAAACACTGTTTCCGCTGACATGCCAAGTCAAGTCAAACTTTTCATCTGATATTAACGCGAAAAGTAAAAGTGACGAGGAGGAATGGAGTGCAGATACTTTTATATACACCTTGCACGGCTACTGCAGTATATGTTGTGTAAAGCTTGTGGTGTGTGGTGGAATAAAGAATGGAAAAAATTCAACAACTTTTCTAGAAAGACAGCTGGAGGCAAAAAGGAAGAAAAACTATTTGTCGTAAAAAGTATCCTTCCAAATGAATAGACGTGGACAGATGTATGAGCCAATGCAATTCAAGGTGAAGGAGGGACACACATATGGTGTATAAAAACCTGTTTATTCCACAGAAAAAATTCTTGTTTGGAAAATAGAATAAGAGATGGAGAAAAAAAGGTGAAATAACAGCTGCAAACGCAATAGCAGCCACAACAAGTACAAAAAAGTGTGCAGAGGGTGTCTATCCAGAAGTGACACTCAAGAAATCTTTCTTTTTTTCGTGTTTTCTTTATTGCATCGCATCTCATTGCATTTTCTCTCGTAGTCCTAGAACTACGAGATGGATAGATGAAGTTTGGCATATGCATGCACACATATATAAAACATACCGTTGCACAAGTAGCAGCATAGCAATATCACTTTAAATGAAATCACGAAATGTTCCCTTCTGCTTTTTTTCCATTTACAGAAAAAATCCTGTTACATTCTCTCTCGCTTCTTATATTTTTGCTCACGACGACTGGCTCCCTGGGTACATAAATTCTTATGTATTTCCAGTACTCAAAGAGAGTCTTTCATCTTGTCTGTTGTAATGCATGTGGTGATGTGTGAATGAATTTCGGTGTTTCCTCCTCCTGTTAAAATGAAGAATACTAACTTGAACGTAACAGAAAGTGACAGAAGCCAGAAGTTGCATGGTTCGCTTGAAGGAGTGAGCGTTCCTTTGCTACCTATTCATATTACAAAACCTTAAAGACAGGCAAAATATCGGTGAGAGTATATATACTATACGAAAATTTTAACCTGTAAGAATACCAACGTACATGGTCATGAATTTTTTTCCCTTTCAGACATGCGAATGCATTCACTCATGTTGTACGTACATATATAAATAAATAATGGATGTTGTGTTGCCGTGTACATATGCGTAATGTGCACTCACATCAAAAAGTCATTCATATATATACTCTTATTTGTAGTTACATATCAGTAAGGTATGCAGCTCATGACGTGAAAAAATTCCATTTCTACGTGAATCTCATTCCACTTCATTTCTTTAAATGGTAGAATGGATGCTGAAGCAATTTCTGTAAGATGTTACGGTGCACGTAGTTCATGAAGGATGTGTTTGCTTATGCTCACAGAACTGCCAAATTTACTTTTTTTTGCTGTGAAAAAATTAAACTTGGAAACTTTCTAGTTTCTTGTAACAGTTACAGATGTATATGAATTTCTCTCAAGAAAATAAATGCTTCAATATTCGTAAGCGTAATGTATATATTGATGCGTACGTAATGCACGTATATTTTTCCTTTCTTTTGATATATATTTCTCACATTTCTCAGTTTCTTATTAGTTTCTCTTTGACGATATGTGTAGAAGAAACTTGTAGAACAACGTCTGACTGAGAATGAAGCAATTTAAAAACATTCGGATTCTTACATTTTGTATATTATTCTTATTGAAGTTGGAGCATTGTCTCTCTTCCTAGATGTTTTTATTTTGGAAGTATACGTATCGTATTATTATATTTGTAGAAAAAATTGGCTCAGACAAGTGTCAAAATGTAATCTTTCTTTTTCATTCCTTCCGCGAAGATTTCATATAAATTTAGAATTTATTGTATGAAGAAAGTAGTCAGAAGGCTGCGTATAACCTATGCGGCGGTGGCAGAAGTATTTCGCTATGTTTAAATATTTTGCAAACAGTTTATGAAAGCGGAAGTTCCGCAACGGCATGAGGTAAGAACGGATGTAAAGCAGCAGGATTTGTTTAAAACATGCCCGCTTATGCAGCCGGCACATCTCTTTGTTGCATTAAACCATAATTGAACCGCTTTTAAGCCATATAAGTTGTGTGATGTGATGTGTCTTTAGACTGCAGCACAGGAAGCATGCACAACTTGCATGTAAAAGTTCCCTTATTTTGATAATATATAAACGTTCCTACAACTATTGAATAAAACTCCATATATAGTATATTTTAACTGTTTTCAGACAACTTGCTAAAGTAGCTAAAGGTTGGAGGTTTGCAGAAGTCATTTCCTTTGACTTGCTTGTATTGTAAGATCTAAAAATTTGAAATTGTAATTAACATTTCGACTGGCCTGGATAGTTCATTCTAAACTAGAGTTAAATGTTATATAAATTTATGAGACGATGTTCTTTGCGGACGTTGGTGGATAAATTTTTAATGTGTATGTACACACACAACAAAATATCATCTAACTAAACTAGACCCTGATAGTGATGCAAATGCAAATCGAGGTGGCCCTTTTTTCCAGTGCAGTTCATGTACAATGAAATGCTGTCTTCTAAAGAGGAAAAGAAAATAGCTGCTACTCGCACACTAGACACTAAATGGATGCTTTTAGATGTGCTTCAAATTAAATTTGAACCATAAACAGGGGAAAATAAAATGAGTGAAAAGTTTTTCCATGTGTTTTTAGCAAGTGGGTGTCCTAATACTTAAAATATAAAAGCTGTTTTCACAAAATTCACTCACAGAAATAAGTGCACTCACCCAAACATTTCCTCAAGGCGGAAGCATACATGGATACACACACGTTAAATTATTAGCGTGTTGTGGAATGTAGGTATAGTTATAAGTACAATAAGGGGCCTCGGGAACGACTTCCATTTTCTGTAGAATAAAAACTGCAGTGTTAAAATATGAATGACGCTATTTGAAACTTTCATATTATTTTCCTTTGCTTATTAGACCAGTCCCTACTTATAAAATGAATGCAACTTGCCCTTTATACCTAGCTGCCCCTTGTCTGCATTCTTTTCTACTGATCATGAATGCATATATTATTAGACCATACTTTTATTTTTAAAGTGTGGTAGATTTTATGTTTATACATGCTACGCAAAGATGATGGATATAGATCATGGCATATTCTGACGGGAGTCAGACAGTTGAGCATTTTAACAAACGTGGAAGAGGCTATGATTACCTTTTTTGCTCAAGACACGCTCTCATGCTCCTTTGATGGAAAAGATTTAAAGTGAAAGCACACGCCTGGTTTCATCCATATAAATAGGAATCCCACCAAAATCATATATATCTTCAGAATCCCACGAACAGTCTGTGTCTGTCTTTAAATAACTCGATCCCCATTCCTCCACTCTGCTTTCTCTCCACACACTAACTATATATACTCTCCTGGAAGTGGTAGGGATTTGTAGCTTGCATAAAATAAATCTCAACTTTCTATTTGAAGTGCTGAGGCTAGCGAAAGGCTTCTTGACTTAGCTTTAGCAATTTCAAAAGTGTAGGCGCAACACAATGGCTTGAGCTAGTTGAGCCAACGCTACCTTGATAAATTTAATAATCCAATACAATATATATATACACGTGCATTCTAGAGTAATCTGTATTTATACGGTAGTTTAGTGTATGAATATTCATGATCAATCTTGGCATTGTTCATTTTCATTCATTCCTTGAGAATTCATTGAAATACAGATAGGATGGTTGGTGCGCATTTTAAAATACGGTTTGTGGCTGGCTGAAAAAGAGAGAGAGAGAGAGAGAGAGAAAAGAGCAAAATGGAATTCAAATGATATTACACACAATTTATTTCAACTTGATCCTACTTTCAATTTTCATTCGTTCTTGCAATTGTTTGCTTGATGCTCTTACTCCTGCTATGCACGCTAATGCTAGTAAATGTACGAGTGGATTTCAAATTTGAATAGATTATGTATGTATATAGATAGATGGAAACTGCGTACATACGAACACACAGATCTTCTAGGTAGTGCTATATGTGTCTGCTCTGCATCCTCAAGGGGAATAATATGTATAATGTGTGCTTTTTATCAAGAATTGAGTGTATACCATGTATATGTGTTAGTGAGGGAGAGAGAAAGAGAGTTGAAGAAAAACTATTTGATACTTGAGGTGAAGAGGAAAAGCATTATTTGCTTAAGACTTCAAGGTAAAGTTGGTGAAGGTTTTTTGTTCAAAAGGGAACTGAAAAAGTACGCACAAAGGAGAAAATGATGTCACTGGCTGTTAGCTCAGCTAAGTGTATTGTCATATTTCAGGAATTGGATAGAGTTATATACACTCTAGCATACTTAATACTGAGTATAGGTATATCTTTTAGCTATATTGTGTTCTTATACACACGATTCGATTCGTCATGTGTGAGAGTGAGAGACATAGAATGATAGAGGATGCCTCAATACTTTGTGTATCCATTTGTAACGTAACGCCAGTTGACAAGCAGTCGTCTTCGTTCCATTATAGAAATTTTACATTGTGAACTCCACACGTGTGCAAAAAAAAGTAAAAACGTATCCGACACATTTGGTATTTTATTTCAAATTCTATATTATATATATATGTATTCACATCCATACGAATACATTCAACATTTTAGGGTGTAAGGCTGATAACAAGCTGTAGCATTCCCGTTCGCATTCATCGACAATGTTTTTTTCTCTGAGTGACGGAAGCTTCAGGCTACAAGAAATGCAGGAAGATTCATGGTCTTTCAAAAATTTCATTTTTCAATTTCCACACAACAAAGCTTATTATTGATGATGGAGAGATGAAAGACCAACCAAGCAAAAAGGAAAATCAGGGTGAGTGCATGGAATGGAAGGGGGTAAAGATCGAAACCTTTTTGGATGTAATTTATAAACGTTGCAATACGATCTCAAATTTAAATCCGAAATCGGTTTTTCAAAATATTTGTACAGATATATCTTGGCTCATTGTACATTTGGTGGGTAGCAATGCGTTGAATTTCAATCAAAATAATACAACTTGTTAAACACTTTGATTGCGTTGCTTGAAGAGTGTAATTTTCTCGCTTGAAGCATGAGCAACGAAAGATTATCAAATTATATACTTCCACAAAAGTGCAGCACAATAAATATATTCATTCCCATCGTTTGGGTTCAATATGTGTTTGCACCCAAACACAATTATATACTTCTTTAGTTTAGCTCCATGTTTTCCCATTGGGTAAAATACTGTTTAATGCACTCACCGAGCATTGAGCAAAACTCCTTGATAGCAACGACCATGAATATGACCAACAATTGAAAATCTGAAGGTGATTAATGAGTGGGGACAAGAAATGACTCGACAAGAGGGAAACAAAAAATGTTTATCACGCTCGCTGTAGGAGATTCCGCTGTCTTGAGACTTGCGAGGAAATTGTATCCGTATTGCGTATATANGCTGTAGGAGATTCCGCTGTCTTGAGACTTGCGAGGAAATTGTATCCGTATTGCGTATATAGAAGTAATAATGGTCAACTCGACTTAGGTTTAGTCAACTCAGTTCAGATGTAGCCGTTTGCAACATTAAAGGTACACATATATAGGATGTACGAAGTAAATCCATTTGTACAGCTCCGGAGTAGGAGTGCCCTATTTTTATGGCAATGATGATGATTATTTGATGACGTTCGTGCGTATATTATTAAGTTACGACATGCTATATATGTACTTCAGAAATAGTTACAATGTGTTAACGGAAATGAAAAAATATATAAAACCCACCTACATAATACTGTATCTGAATCGATTCACCCTTCTTTCTAAGAAAAAACGAGTAGCTAGTGGGAGACATTTAAGAAGAAGCAATTTTGTAGAGTAGCAGTGAGATTAAAGATCTTATTTCTCATATTTATCATCTCAGCAAACTGGTATTTTTATGATGAATGCTTATATTTAAATTTTTCTTCACTTCTGATGACACATGCTATATATATTAACGTGTACTTCATCAGCATCCCTAACCTATATTTATATCATCTTTAAAGATCGGCATTCCTACATTGTTTTAGTGTCTCCAGTTTTGATGGGTTGGTGCGAAGAAGACTTCTGTCATCACAAAAATAATGACACGTGATTACTCCACAGACAAGAACGAACAATGAGCGTGTCTGTCACAAGTCATCGTCGAACAAAAATATATATATATTTATGCTTAAAGAGAAGATAATGTGAAGCAGCCATTCCATCAGTTTTTTATTGAGGCTCGCCCACTATGTGATGAGGGATAATGACGTAATACACTCGCAAGTATATAAAGACGATTGTAATCGTGAATCATTATATCATGTTACTTGCATTGATCTAGCATTTTTTCAATGTCAACGGCATTCCATTCCATCCATTCACATGATTCATTGTATCTTAAAACACTTCCAGTTACCAATCGGAAGATCTTATTGTGCATATATATGTTACAAAGTTCATTCTCGCTACGCCAGTAAGGTCTCTTTAAAAACAAGTTAGGCCTGACATGACTTATACGAAAATAATCAATCATGAAACAATAAAATTTTTATATTATTCATTTTCATGAAACGATTCAAAAACAAATTTTGTATTGAAGTAGTGTTAGTTTAATGTGTTGTGAAATAAATGTAAAATTAAAGGTTCCCTAAAAGTAAACCAAAGTCACTAGTAAATGGGCACAGTGCAGCCAATGGTGCTTCATCAACTTTCAAACGATGCGCACCCTCGTTCCGTGTTTTGTTTTTTATTGCGTGTTCCCTAACGAGGTAAAACGGTGGAAGTTGGTCGATCAAAATTCGTGTACGACACAACTTCAAGCATTTAAGATGAGTAAATTATGTAAGCAAAAAAGACGAACACACTAGAAACTGGAATATAAAAAAGGGGACATGCTTTCATGGACCACATTTTTCTCAACAAAAGAGATAAAAATAAAACAAAAACCCCGTACCTAAAAATTGTGCTTTCGAGAACACGCCTTTCACAACATTGCTAAAATTATGCATGTAGTGAAAGAATGAGGTTTTTCTCTTCCCTCGCTTCTGTGCCAGGCTGACAAACACAAGCAGGGACTTAAACGGGAAAAGAACTGAAAATGAGCGAAATACCTATCCATACCACGCGGTAGCAAAGGAGAAAAGCAGAAATTCTGACACTGACATATAAAAAAAACCTGGACAAGCCCAGTGGGAACTCAAGTAGCCCTACTGGTGATAGTCAGAAGACTGTGAAAAAAGAGTCTGGTCATGAATCATCAAAACCTAGCGAAATGCGTATAAATATTGTGTGATTTGAGACTATATATAGCCTCAGTGAAGAATACGAATATAATATGCTTTTTATATAAATGTATTTGGACATAGGTACTTCATTCATGTATTCTTGACAGCCTTTAAAACCAGTGTATAGCTAGTGGAGTAGTATATTTTTTTTAGTTGTATATAGTCCATGTTAACTAGTATCAAACCACACACAACTCTAGATAAGTTAGGCATATTATGTTATTCCAGTCCGGAATGGGATATCAGCTCTGGCAGTGGCAGAATGGAATACAAGAGACCACAAAGCAATTCCTTGTTCGTTCATTGTACACATTCATTAGTGAGGAGATTAAGTAAGCAAAAAGGAGAGAGAGAGAGAGGAGAAAGAAAGAACGACTACCTACTATACTACGAACGAGTATTTCATGGAGACAGGCAGCAAGTCAAAAAAGAACAAGAACTAGGAGAATTTGCTTGAGGTCTTTTCATTCCATACCTCTCTCTCCTCATCGTGTAGTTTGCTAGTGGAAGGATCACTGCAGATATTTAGACCCATTTACTGTGGGGCATTGTATTTTTTAGGTGCGTGTTGAGTATATCACAAAACACAAGAATAATAATAAAACTCATGTCCCTCGCATAATAACGGCATAAAAACCAGAGAAAACAGTAGAGCACATTCATCATGTATTCCAAAAACGTTTTGTTGAGAGGAGTGGCTGGAGAGGAAAAGAGTTGAAGTAGGTGCAGTAATACTACTAAACTTGTGTGGTGTGTGTGTGTGCCGTGTGTAGACATATAAACTGAAAGATAAAATGAACTGTAAGATATGAGATGAGAGTCACCCAAGAGTCCATTCTCCAGCATTCAACCCATCCTTACTCAAACTCCTTTTCTCTTCCCTCTCGTTTTCTTTCATTCATTCACCACTCTACTTTATCTTTATGCATCTTGAATTTATATAGGGTTTTGGAATAAAAATCGCCAGGAAAAGGAGAAAAAAAAGTTCTCATTTCTCAAGAGCATTTTCGTATCCCTCTGTTTCCTTCCCTTCTGGCTAGAACAAGAGGTACTTAGTTTTTTTGTATAATACGAAGACTTTGTATTTTGTGCAGACTTTTTTTTTTGAATTATAAGAACTGACATCCGACTGACCTTAATGAAAAATTAATGTGCAAGATACTTCAAATTTTTTAACTTCAAAAGTCAAACAATGTCTAGGGCCTTTGGAGTTCTGTACCAGACATGTTTACTCTGTTTTTGTATATAAAAATTCATGGATTTGCAATGCTTTAGGGTGCGACGACTGGTTTAATTAAATACTCAAGAAATCGCGAACTTAAACTTAAAACTTATGCACGCTCGATTTATTTCAAGATTTATACGGATATTTAAGCATACAAGATTCGCATTATAACATCCATGCCTGTGAATTCATTTTACCGAAAATCTCAAGTATGATTGCAATAAATGGATATAAAAATTCCAAATAAAGTACATTTATATATTATTAAAAAGTATGAAAAAACAAGTTACATTTTACTCTTTTGGTATTCGAGATCGCGAATCCTGAATTTTTCTTAACAATGCGATGATAAAGAGTATAGTTTTCAAATTCCAGACATATATTATCTTATATTTCATGTAGTCTATTCATGCATGGCCATGATCATCTCATCATCTCACTGTACTGTATCATGTCTCACTATAATGATATGTCTGACTCTTATTACCCTTTGACTTTTCTTTTGAAGAATGTACAAAAGAACTTCGAGACATTTACTATACATACATAACATGTACTTAAATTCAGGTGAAGTTAGAGGTAGAGAGACTTGACTTACATAATATCTCATTCATGTCATGGAAGGAAAGAAAATGCCTAGAAGGAACGCACTTTTATCATTCTCCCTTATCGCTAGATGTACAAAGGGTTCGTCAAGAATATAAAAGCATCATCAACCAGCTATATATAATGCAGTGCATTGCTTTTTCTTCATTGTTTGATTTTCCATTGTTTTTCTTCCCTCGAATTTCAGTTCTAAAGGTTTCTGGACGTAGGTATTACATTTTGATATGTATATACGTGCATGTTTGCTTTACTTTGTCTGCTTTTCCAAACTACAATGAAAAGTAGAGAAGAACAAAAACAGAACTCTACGAATGCACATGTATTACATGAAAGTTTGTGATCTCCCTTATCGCTAGATGTACAAAGGGTTCATCAAGAATATAAAAGCATCATCAACCAGCTATATGTAATGCAGTGCATTGCTTTTTCTTCATTGTTTGATTTTCCATTGTTTTTCTTCTCTCGAATTTCAGTTCTAAAGGTTTCTGGACGTAGGTATAAATTTTGATGTATATATATACGTGCATGTTTGCTTTACTTTGTCTGCTTTTCCAAACTACAATGAAAAGTAGAGAAGAACAAAAACAGAACTCTACGAATGCACATGTATTACATGAAAGTTTGTGAAGTATTTTTTTGAGGATGACTCTTGGAAGTACTCCATTGTAGAGAAAGAGAGGAAATATTTAAAACAAATACAAAGAAAAGAAAAGCAAAGTATATTTTTGTACGCACACACACAAGATATGGTGCAGGTTTAGTCATAAGTACATATATATTCCCCTTCTATTTTCACTTTTGCCAATGCTATAGGCACAATTTGTTTTTGCTTGACACGCATAGAAGTGTATGCATATACGCGAAGTAAGATATTTTCCGGGATTGACGCCGAAAGGTCTAGCTATATCTTCAGATCATACTATGAATGCATACTCATATATAGGAAAAACTCTGCCTTTCTGCTTAAATTTGCACTATGTCATGTGAAATTGGTTGGACTCTATATAGAGTTTGAGTTTAACCGTTGAATTATTCAAGTGTCGGTCACTTTTGTGGTATAATTCAATCCAACGCAAGGGCTAATACAATTGAATGCTTTTTGTTTGCGCACGGGACTTTTCAGAGTTTGTATTTGGTTACAAAAATAGAGACATGGGAAACTTATTCTCTTTGAACCACATATATACATACATATTCACATTTACTATATATATAAATTGGAGATTCGATGTTCTCTATTTACTTGGATTACACAAGTTTTTCTTTCTGCGTAAGAGGACTCAAATGTTAGATCATCATCGGAAGGATGGAGATGGAGAGACTAAACACTTTTGTCCGATTTCGTTTTTGGTTAAGAATATTTTCCTCCTCTCACAGGATTTGATTCGGTGGAAGGGAAACCACCAAAAAACACCCGTGTAAGATTCTGGTAAATTCTTTTTTCCTTGTTGATACAAACACAAGTTTTTTGAGGTTGGTGCACTGGAGTTGAATGAAGGTTTTGTGTAAGTAAAGATAAAATGTTACACAAGTGAAAATAGGGAGGGGAACATCAAAAACGAT
>JAANSM010001578.1:0-17913 GCA_036850725.1 Orchesella villosa
TTTTAAGTAAAACCCTCTCATTTAAAAAACCTCGTCTTTGGCACTCTCCCACTTAAAAGGAATCATTACTGACGAACCCACTGAATCTTCAACTTATCAGCTCCCTCATATTTTGCAAGATGTCCAGTTCTGTCCAGCTGCAAATATGTTCCTACTAATATATTTTTACTATTCATCCTTCTTATTTCATTTTATACATTGAAAATTGAATACATAGACAACCTAAAAATGTCATTTTCCAGCTGAATTAAAGATTCTTATATAAATTTCATAGGTTTTTATAATATACAGGATACAATGTCACATTAAAATTTAAATCAATGAGACACGACGTGCAGCACGATTTAAAAAATTTCCTATATTTTGTTTATAGCTCCCCCCTTTGCCACAGAGTTTTATTAGAGTCAAAGACTTGACAACTCTGACACAGCATAATCTCGCTGTCAGTTTCTTTACTTATCTGTCAAAACGTTTTGCAGTTTTTAATGCAAAAAAATCATTATCTCGCATCAGGCATCACCTTATAATATATCTCCAACCTTATACATCATACACAGACAAAGGTTGGACGTCGATGTGAATATAACGATGATTTGGAAAATGCAGACAGAGGATACGAAACATAATGTATGTTATCGGGATCAGTAATTTACTTGCCTAAGTAATTTCCATCCATTTAATTCTCTGTGTTAATTCACTTAGTGGCCAAGCACAAACTCATATTTTTGTCCGTATATTATATATATATATAAAAGCATACTAATCTCTTCATTCAAATGATATGTCATACTTCACAATTAAAACAGTGAGCCTCCACTGCCTGGACACAAACTGCACTGGAGAAGTTATCGACCCACAAGCAAAAAATTTATAATCAACTTGTTTCATTCCTTTTTTTGTGTCTCATCATCGTCAGTAATCTCATTCATTCATAATAATATTTAATCTCATTTTGTCCACATATTATATTAACAAGCGTGCTCCACACTCAGTAGAGTCCAGTCCAGTCCACTCAGCATAGCATGGTCATGCCCTGTAAAAATTTGCATATAACATAAGATACATGATTTTGCTTAGTGGTGTCTGGTTTGACTGTCTATTAAAATATTACATAAAGAGCGCTATCAAGTCAAGTCAAGTATTTTAGTGGAGTGCGACTCCACTTAACTAACCCTAACCTAGCAACATGCGAAAAACATTTAAAAAGTCGTTAAAGAGAGGACAGGACATGTGTTNGTCGTTAAAGAGAGGACAGGACATGTGTTGACGTTTTGGAGAGGAGAAAAACGAGAGAATAAGATAAAAGTCATAAAATCTCTTGCTCTCTACATTTTAGTTCATTACTTATACATTCATATTTTTGCATGGATTCATTCTCTACTTTGAGATTTTAACAATGTGACAAAAGACAGTATCCACTTCCTTTTAATGAACATCTTTCCTCGTATCCCGGCAATTTAATTATGTGGAAAGACATGGCATATTTATATATATATATATATGCATCCACCACCCTTGTTTTCATACTTGTATGAATTTTAATATATATGATATATTATTATGTGCATCAGATCACTTTAATTCCCTCCATTTTCGCCACTTTTTTAATCTCTCACAAAAGAGTCTGGGTAATGAATATGAATGTGCTTATTGATTCAGCTTCTTTTAGAGCAAAGTGTCCATGCATTTTTCTCTCCATCTGCAAGACACGTAAAAAAAAGGAGACAACATGTTATGTTACATTATATATTACGCTAAGTTATGCTGCATAGGTATTGTATCCCGTGTTCAAACTTTTTTAAGGCAAAGCAACCAAAGAACCCTTGTTTTTCTGCTTAGCGGAGACAAGATGAAATGGTCCCCAAAGATTGAGCAAAAGAAGTTCTCTAAGCGAAAAAGAGCTAGAGTAGGACCTGCATGCGCTCTTCAACAAGTTTCCTTCCCAACAGGATTCCTCTTCTATTAAAGCTTTAGCAGGCTAACATCCCATCAACGAAAAAAGTAAAAACCACCTCATCAACCAACATGATCGTTTGTCGCACCGTATGTTTTTTTAAAGTGCACAACTATGTATTGTGCTGTATGTATTGTGTGGAGTAGAGTGGAGGACTCGAGAAGAAAATGTGTTCGTTGATCATTTCATTGTATACAATTTCATGGACTACAAACATCATCATGTATGTATGAATTTATATAGACGTAGATATATTCTATATATCTTTTTTTTTGTGTGAGAATAAAAGGTGCTATGCTGATATACTTGTTCATCTCCATGCATCCATGAATATATAATCTTTTTTTTGTGTGAGAATAAAAGGTGCTATGCTGATATACTTGTTCATCTCCATGCATCCATGAATATATATGTGTACTTGTGAGTGTGTGTGTAAGGTTGAGCTAGTATTGTAGACGTTGGGCTGCTGCTGCTGCTTCTGCTGGTGTTTTATCTGTTGAAGGTGAAGAAGAAGTAAAGAAAAGTTTCTTTTCGAAGGCACACTTGTTTTCCACTGTTCAACGGGCTTACATTTCATTTCACTTCTCTCCCCGTACAAATCTTCCTCCATCCTACAGAAAAATTATACTGATTAAAAAACCCAATCACCATGATAAAAAGAGTAGACCATAATATGCTAATTTTTACATAATAATATAAGTACATGATTTTAACTTCTTGTGTGTTCAACAATCACTCCAATACGCTTATGAAACATATCTCAAGAAAATATATATTTTTAGGGTCAAAGAAGAAAGCATAGCCTTTCTTGTCAATGGTCTGCCAGTACAAACGCAATCGAAAGTGGTTTTAAGTGACATTATTTGGAACAAAGAGTGCTTCTATTTGGGTATAATACATTTGTGAATATATATATAGTTCCAAGTTAACAAGTTGTTGTCACATTTACATCTCATGTTGCCCTTAAAAATCGGAGGAAGATCAGTTGTACGGGTTTGGATTGCTGGGAAGAGTTTTTGGTAAGTTTATTTTTTATAAAACTTTTTTATTATCTCCATAAACTTACTTGCATTCATTTGGTCAAGCTCATAATGACACTGAGTCATGAAAATGCATTCTATAAAAACTTTGTATATAATTAAGAAAGGATTAAAGGAGATAAGAGGTAATAAATGATGTAAAGACGGAAGTTTAAGTACGGTACATTTGGTAGAGTAAAATAACAATTTATTTTTTTTGTGTTGATTTGACAACTTTGTTTGGTAAACATTAAAGTTTACATTTGCATGAGAATGTCACTTTTGACTTAACTTCTTGTATTAGATTAAATGGTGTGCATTGATTAAAGGGGAAACTGATAAGGCAAAGTCATATCTGAGGATTGCATTTCCATGCAAATAAATTTTGTGTACATAGGCAAATGTATATGTACCTACCTATCTTCATGTGAATGCATAAACGTACAAATAAACATAGCTACAAAAATATGACAGTGAGAGTGGTGGTTATGATTATCCAACCGTGTGAAGAAGCTTTCATCCCGCCTTGCTACGTTCCACCAGTTCTGAGGTATTTCCTTTCCTAAATATAGAGTTGTAAATTAGGATGATAGAGTTCAGGTGATATAAAGCATTTGAAAAGGAAAAAGGGTACGTTATAACGGTTCAGGAACAGGAATCCCTTTCATTACAAGTTTTTTGGGGGGAAAGCGGCATGGGTCTTTTAGAGAGGGTTTTAAAAAGTAGCTTAGTCCTTTAAACCTCAGGATATCCCAGGGTGACTTGAGATTCCGAAGGGATGCTCTGTCATATAATAAATATACCCACGTGTCACCTCTCTCTCTCTTTCTGAGTCATTCTCATTTATAGACAACCTTTTGAACTTGAGTGTCAACATTTCAAAACTAGCTACAAGAGATCCACATAGAATAGCTTAAAACAACGTATAAAATAAATATCAGTCATCATTTTCAAGGACGTGCTATGTTGAACTAGAGATACCTATATGCAAAAATTGGAATAACATAAAAGTATATTAGCAACACTCCTTTCTTTATCCTGAAATGTGGTGATTGGATTTAGAAAAGGAGAATACAGTTTTTGTAAGAAAACACTGTCCTCCCGCACACCACATCGGCAATCCACATGTACAGAGGTAATCATCCCATTCCCTCGCGCTTCTTAGACCAACGGGCCATTTGTAAGCAACCCTAAACTTGAAGCAAGAGCAAGAGGGTTGAGGGTTGAGTTTTGAGATAGGGGTTGTATATATATCATGCTTCCTTCTAGATCTGCAAACAGTATGGGATTGAGGCACTCGCATAACAAGAAAGGAACCTAGCCGGTTATATGAACAGCTCTCTACAACTTCTAGACCTCAAGAACCCTCGCCCGCCTTCAAACTCTTTCTTTCAAGAGAAATAAAGAGAACTCTGGGGAAAAAACCCCAAGACGCACATCTGCATGCAAACTCTACTTGGAGAACAGATATCACATCTAAAACATAGCAAACCACACCACCACCTCAAGTCTTTACTTTTTTTTATATATATAATTTACCTTGAGTGTAATGAGTAAGAGCAATGCTGATATATGCACTATATGTATGATTTCTATAGTATTCCATTATACTACCATCGTTTCGCCCTTACTCGCCAATCATTTTGTCTTGTCGTCTCCACTAACAATTTTGCCCTTGGATTTGGATAGACCAACAAAAACTTTTTTTTTTGTAAATTATGTTGAGAGAATAGCACAAAGTTGCGAACATGTTGGTTGGGTATAAAAAAATAAGTGGAGATGCGATATGCGTCTTCCAGTTGCTGTTGCTACTGATTAGAATGCGACAAATTTATGGAGTGAGTAAGAATCTCACGCTAAATTACCGTCTTTCTTCCCCAACTCCACAAACTTCTCTAGTATTCTTATTCCCTTACAAGAAACAAGAGTAAGAGTGTGGTAGGGACTTTAGTGCGTAAAATATGTGTGCAATTTGATGATAATGAAGAAAAATCCCAAGAAAAAAAATACATATTCTGTAGGTCAAAAAGGAGACAGATCATAATCATTCATTATTATGTACATAATATGTTGATGTAGGCACCATACATTCCATACCACAAGCTAGCGTCGTGGATTTACGTACACACAATGCGTGCATGTACGTACTCTTTTTAATATACTTTTTTTACATATATACCATGTACCTTCTAAATGTACCTAAACTTGCCACGTCGTCGTCTCTTTGTCTCACGCTCTTGATACTTTGTCTTGTCGCACCGTCTCTTCTCTTCTGCAGACCCTTTTCTCAATGAAACACTCTCCCCTTCTCGTTTTCAGCATGATTTGCAATGATTTGGCAAAATGGAAAAAAATGCTATTTTTAACAGGTACATAACAAGTGTTTGAAGAATTGGTCATTTCATTTTTATGAGGATTCAAAACATGAGGGCTTTGTGGATTCCTATGCATACATAGCATTGCAACGAATTATGCACATGTAATATGAAAATTTGTTCGGAATGCTAGAATATATAAAAAGTATCTCCATTTCTCCTTTGACATTCAACAGCTGCCTTCTTCCTCTTTTGGTGACTGGTAGTACCATATCAAATATATATTCAATATTAAATCCATGGGTTAGCTTTAAGTCTGTGAAAAAAAAATTGTGAAACATATTCTTGGTTCAGTGAAATACTTACACACGCTCAAGTAGGAAAGTAGGGATGATGATAAAAGTTAATTAAATGCGATATCTCCAAATTTTTTCGTGTTCATCTTTCTTCAACGCATTAGTTTTTCGTCACCATTGCCATCATCACTTATTATTATTATTATTTTTTCCGTTTGAACAACAGCCTGCTAAACTAACTCAATGTAAATGAAAGAGAGGGTGGATTAGGTTTAGCTTAAACGGAAAACTTAATATATATGATAGTATGTATTATATATAATTTTTGGTCATAATATAATATGGAAGGCACAAGTGGAGCATGTCACTCCACTCCGTAAAGCATATATATGGCTAAAGTAGTCAGCAATCGTAATAGGAAATAGGGGCTATCATCATTAGTATTAAATTTTTGAAGTAGAATTAAGTATTGAGTTGACAACAAAAAAAAGTCTTATAATGTCAGTGGCAGTGGTGTTGCTACTGTTGGTACTGAACTGGTGCATTTAACCGATGATGAATAATAATGAATCACTCCAGTGCTTATCTAAATATTAAAGTATAAAGTGTAAATGGATGTGTGTAGGGTACACTTACCCAGATAAAGAATGTGCCTTTCCTCTTTCTCCTAATTCACAAACGATGTGGGATGCTGATGCTTGTCTTGTGTGTTCGTCTAATATGTATATTTATATCTTTTTGTTTTTAATATGTATTTTCCAGATAAGTCGACAAGTGTGGCTTACCAAAATCTGGAGAGAGTAGGAAACAGTGAATGGTTTAGTTGCACCGTGCCTGTGCCTTGTGTAAGACATGAATAAGCTGACTATAAGTATTTCAGCAGCTGCAGACTCGACAACAAATACCGTAGCACCTTTAACAGAGTCATTATCATCAACATCAACACCATTCTCCTCATCAGCATCACTATTACCATGGTCAAAATCAGATAATATTATGGTTAACAAAGCAGTGGCAGAAGTAGTAAATCGGTCCTTGGTTAACGCCAACAGCAATAGCAACCGAAGCAAAAATACTCTTTCAACCAAACAAGCAAGCAAAACTACCAGGCAGTTAGTATCTGTCAGAGCAACAGTCAACAACAATAAAAACAGCTCACTCTTATCACCATCAACAGCTTCAACCTCACAGTTGATATCAGCTTCACTTGAAGACGAAAGCAATAGCGAAAACTATCATTGGAAAGAACAGGATCAGGAACAAGATTGGTTGGAAACTATGGAACAATCTGAAAGTCCAAAATGTTCTAGTGGCCCGCAAAGCCCGGATTCTGAGAGTGACAAAAGGAGAGGAAGGCCAAGGTCGGATGTCGTGATGAGCCTCATCATCCAAGGCTCTGCTTCACCAAGCTCTATCAAATGCAATTATTGTGGACGAGTTTTACCCTAGAGAAAAATCCCTTCAAGCCCATTTGAGAACTCATACTGGGGAGAAACCTTATGTGTGTGATTTTCCCGATTGTGGGCGAGCTTTCACGCAAAGTGGTCAGTTGAAAACGCATCAGAGACTTCATGCTGGGGAAAAACCATTTGTTTGCTCTCATCCAGGGTAAGTAAAGCTAAATATTTCATTTCCTCTTTTCCTAGTCGCTAAAGCATCGATTTTAAATGCATCTGGTAGATAGATACCCAATTGATTTAAAACAACAAAGAATTTTAATATCCGGAAACAAAATCTTTGTTAAACACAATGACGCTCATAGTCTACTTCCAAATAGAATCTTTTTTGGTTTATCCAAACGTTGTTTTTACTACCAAGGAAATGCACACAATGATGATTAAACTAATACAAATATGATATTTAATATTTCTGTGGATAGTGGAGGAGGACCTTGTAGCTAAATGTTGACTTTATTTTTTCATTTATTTCCTTGCGTTTCTCCAGTATTTAATTTTTATTTTATTGACCTAATCAGGTAAATACCCTTTCTATTTGGTTTGAAAAGCTTCGCAGAAATTGTTTTATTTCAGACTGTTACAAAGAGAGCAGTGACTCCACAAAAATACGATAAGGTTTAATCTGACACAACAATTTTTTATAACAAAGTTTTAATGCACTCATACAGATCAATTTAATCTCGTTGTTATGAAAGACGTACCTAATATGCATGCGCATTCAAAGTTTAACTTGCTATGATTCACAATACCTACAATTTGTGGAGTATGGACTAATGTCAAGTTGTGTGTTATGATATTTACAATTATAACAAATAAGCGAAGTTGATAAGCGAGAAAGAGAATTGTTTATTACAAAAGTTTTTTAAATATTTTGCCCTTCAGATGCACCGTTCGGTTCACCCACGCTAATCGCCATTGTCCCCATCATCCAGACGCCATGCTGAAGCGATCGAATGACTGTGTCCTGCGACCAGTTGTCGCCAATGATAGTGTCCAAGGAGAACAAATCAAGCAGTGGTTGGAAAGGTGAGCTAATTTATTGATGTTCTATTTATATTTACTTTCCTCCCTTTTCACACACTCTCTCTCTATTTTCTCTTTGTTTCTGACTGTCAACTGTTTGCACAGAAGCTATAAAGTGGAAGCAGACACACTGCATACATTAAACATTTAAAATGGCATAAACACTTCTTCGTCTCTCTCCTTTCAGTGGACGAATGGCATAATCAATATCATTGTAATGGAGGAAAGGTTGAGCTACAAACTGACGTTTTTATTTTCTGCATTACAATTTTTTAATGCTCAAGCTTTGCATTTTAATGTACAAAAACTCCACACCCACTTGAGACATTTCATATTCAAGAGTTTATTTGATGGTTCAACATGGCTCCACTTGCCCATGCTCGTGGTCACAATGAGACGGAAAGCTTTGATCATGGTTTTGTCATCTAGAATATGATTATGCATACACACTCATACTTTACATCTCATTATCATGCAGTTTTCAATACCGTCATCGTCTGTGTCCAATGTGTAAGCTGTTTCGTTGACTATGGGTTATTGATCTGAATTTTGGTAGCTTCAAAATTTCATCCACATACTATTTGCAACTTTTGAGTAGAGTGATGACCTCCAATTTTTCAAGTTAAAATGTTAATTTGTCTAAATTCTGAACATATGACTTTTAGCAAATTATTAAAAAGAATCATTATCTGTGTCAAAGACAGACACGACCTTGACCAATGTCTTTCTTCCCATTCAAAGTCGCTTTCTTCTTATCAATGAATAAATTGGACCTTTTAATATTGAGTGAAGCAGGTTCCATTTTTCCAAAAACTGTACTAAAGATACGTAAGTTCATTGATGCACACGGTGGAACTTTAAAGATTTTTCTTTTTCTTCCTTGATCCTGTATATCATATATTCACCTAAAAAGTTTTGGAAGAAATGAAAGAGAACTATAAAAAGAAGAGGAGAGAAAAGATTACAAGAAATTAGGGGTAGTGGTACACCAAAATCAGTCAATGTCAAGTGCATCTTCTATATATCTACCTATAAGGACATATGCAGATATGTTGGATGTCTTAAAGTAGGTTGTATTGACCAATCAATGTAAATCTCAATGGCCCTTTTTTTGTCCGGCTCAGAGAAAAATGTGAGTAAAAGTCGAAGAAGAATAAAAATGCATGCGTTATTTTCAAGGCACGTGTAATCTGGAAGAGGACATCGATTCTAATATTGAATTGAAGTTTCAAGTGTTCATGTAGCATTGACCGTGTTTTGTGTGGGCTTATCTAAAAACTGAACATCCGGCTCGACTTAACTGGCTTTCCCAGTTTTAAGAGACAACAATAAATGTGCATTATATCCTATAACTTTAGTAGACATGGTAGACATTTGTATTTAACTTCAATAAACTCCACATAACTTGTGCAGGCTCCGTTCTGTGCTATGTTTTCATGTATACCTACCTCTACCTGGTTTTGTATATTTAGGCTTATTTATCACGTCCCCATCATATTTATTATCTGCTTTGACTGCTTTCGTTAGACAAATACGTATAGCATTGAAAGGTATATCAGACATATGCACTCTTTTTCTGTGAATTGTGACGCTGTAACTATTTTCAAGTTAATGAATAAAATTGAAAGGAACCTTCTTGGAGCATCAAGGACGGCTTAAAGATTTACAAATTTTTCATCCAAATTTTCCTCTATGCCCTTTTTTTATCATAAACACGGAATGTAATATTTTAATGAAATTAGTTGAGGTATTTAAACTTGGGGATCCATAAAAAACACATATTTTTCACGAGTAAGTATCCTGAGCGTAAATGCTTACAAAGGAGAATATGCGTCACGGAAAATATTTTTTTTGAGAAGCAGTCCATACATCTCTATTCATTCGGGATTACGAATACTCAAATCGCTACTGAAGCAAATGTCCATAAACTTTGAATATTCATACATTCATAAATTATTCATACACGGTTGCCATTCTAGCTTTTTTCACAAATCTTTTGCTAAGCTATATTGCTACTGGGAACGATTTTTAACATGCATTTTTTGTTAAACTTTTAGATACCGAAAGGACAGAGAACTTGCAAGCAAAGGGCTACTCAGTCCAACAACAACAACTACTCCAAAGCCCTCTGCTCGGCAAGGGAAACGGCGTGGTGGTAGCAAAGCCGCTTCAAACGCATCCAAATCCGAGTGTAATGTAACAGATGATGAAAACATCATGTCAACCCGACCATTTCCCACAAAGGGAAGCTTAAAACGACCATCTTCTGTAATTACCACGTCTTCCACTCACGACGAGGATGAAGAAGAAACAGAGGACGATGACATGGAGCGTACTTCCACTCCAATTCGAATTTCAAATCAGTCTCACACCAACAATACCATGACAATCACCACCACAACAACTACTCCACAGCTCTCCCCTGAAGCAGTGGATGAAAACGTTTATGTTGATCCACAAACAAAGCATCGCTACTACTCTAACCACCACCATTTGACACACAACTCTTTGTTCTCGAGTAGCCCAAATAACACGCCTAGTAGCACTCCAACCACTACTGTAGTTAACCAAGTGACGCCAATGGGGGTTAGTTTCCAAAGTAATTGTATTCGGGCTCACACAAGGAGCAACAACACCGAAGTCATCCCACTCCTACTCTGAGAATACTCAAGGGCACAAGCCAGCCAAGTTAAAACGGAGGTGGTTGGAGGCTGCTTTAGAACAATCTTATGAAGAAGATCGGGATCGTAGTATCAAGTCTTCATCAACATCATTACCATCCACGTACACTTCAGAAAATTACTTTGGGGCAACTCGAGACGAGGGTTCAGTTGGTATTGAGAATAATAACCAATATAACATTTACATAAACTATTGTGCTACTCGCCAACAAGGAGGAGAGGTATCCGATTCTAAGATGAGCACGACGCCATCATGTGCTCCTTCAAAATATCAGAATAGCAGTGAGAACGACAACCAGTCTGAATCTTACTCTCTTCGTCCATCCGTTCTCGTCATGGCCAACTCTAGTGGTAGTAGTAGCCCCGCTCCACAACCAACAACAACAGTCAGTGTAAATACCGAAAACACTTATAATCTTTGTGAGAACCAAGGTTTCACGAGAAGCGAGTGCGATATTACTCAGATTCAAAATAATTATCAACAATATGTCACGTTCCATGGGAGTAATGGGATGTTTAAGAAAATTCAGGTGGAGTCAACTCCAACTGCTCACTTGATTGGTGCGTTGGAAGCTGGAATTAAACGTGAGTTTGTTACTCACTCATCAACCCCGTCACCACCAACGACGCCACCACAACAATACCAAATTGTTCCAACTATTGGGGAAGCTAGCAACCGATACAATCATTTTTATTATGGAAGTCATCAAGAAATTACGAGTGAGCCGTGAAATACGAATGAGTGAAAAGCACTAAGGATCTGCTAACCACTTCTTTTTGTTTTGTTTTGCATACTTAATTATACAGTTTTGCTACTTAACTGTAGCTCATCATCACAAACTTGAAAGTATTCATTTTTGCTTTACTTAATATTTACAATCATTTACTTAATCAAACTAATTAACCATTTCCCCCATTATTGGTGGTGGATTTAAGGAGAGTGAGAAAGGGGTATATAGATATATATATAGTATTACTTAATACTACTTAATTTGCACTGTTGATACTTAATTAACCAGAGAGTAGTCATCAACTATAATCATCATCACCTAACTTGTTTTATATAGCAAGAAACAATCATATGGAAATACCATTTAAAATAGTGTGCTGTTTTTTTGACGTCCAACCTATTGTTGTATATAGGTTACCATAACATTATACATAAGGATATAACATAACCTGTCTGAAAACAAGGTAACAATCATTTAATCTGCAATCATATATTTTTAATTTGTCTCAGCTCGTGATAGAAAACATGATTTGAAAATGCATACCTACGTAACTAACTTACTAACATTATAAGCTATGAATTTTGAAATATATTATAGATAACTACAGAAAAAGTTATGCAAAGTAGCAGGGTGAAATCAACATACTTTAATTAGCCATTAGTTCCTTTTTGACTCTTTGTCGGTGGCATTTTATTGCCGCTGCTGGTAGCGCTGGTCAAGACACACGGTTAAAAGTAGGGAGATGAGGGAGAGATAGTAGTAAAAAAAATCATATTAATTCATACATGACATTTTATATATCTTCATAAATATATAGATAGGTTTTAGAATTTATTGAGAAAAAACCACATATATTATTAGTCTTTGAAAGTCTGCATAAATGAGAGAGAGAGAATACAATACGCTATGCAATTTTAAAATACTAGAAGGTTATTCTATCAAAGAAAGACGTAATCTTTTTTGATAGTTAGAGGAAGGATTTTTACTTTTAAATCAAAAATCAATTTAATCAAATGATCTTCAGGGCCACAAAGGAAGCCAAGCCAAGAAATATGTACGCTTAAATAAAAGGAGTTACTTCTACAAATGAGAAAACCACAATACGCTTGTTTTTTGTTGTCAAATGTTCTAACAATTTTGTAGAACGGAGTTGAAAACGCTTACACTTCACAGGGATAACTTTTAAGTACATTATATTACCTCACGAATCCATATTATATAGAATAAAAATTGAAGTTATGACAATTAAGTAGTTACTTGTCCATTTTTTAAGGTCAGAAGTAAATGAGTATAATTTCAATTAGTGTAGCTTAAATACATAAGTCAAATATATATTGTAAACAAGAAGAAGGGCTCAAAAAGTCTGAAAAGTAAGTTCTTTCATGAAAATTTTCAAGGAGACAATCACATCACCAGACTTTTTTTATAGGGTAACAGAACAATCATCAATTCATCCATGTTTTCATACAAAAACTTATTGAACAATTACAATCAATACGCTTATTAAATACAAGGATCAACAAACAGAACAATCAGTGGTTTTGATAATCAACTTATTACGCTTCCTTCAGACTTCGTTTTTTTATACATTTTTTTTGTAAAAATTTGTATCGTCAATTTAGTCGTACATAAAAAATATATATTATATATATTAAATATAAATGTGTGAATGTACATGTGAATAACTAGTATAGAAAATATTGCAGCACATATATATATATATAAAATATGCTTAAAATTAGTACGTTCTGACGTACAAACAGTATCCCGATCACGTTTATATAATATGCATTTCAAAGGGAAGATAATCCTCCTCCTATTGTAACATGTACAATCAGTATGATCAAACCGATAGAAACTTTTTATGTAGAATTGTGTGTATTAATATGAGAATAAAATAAAATTTGAAAAATTATACTCCTTTTATGACTTTTCTCCAATTTATTTGAAGATTCGTCATAAGTATATCAAATATCGAATGAAGGGATCTGACGTCATTTCATTTCCATACATGGCAAATATGAATTTACATTCTGAATGGGGGGTGCGAAAAAATTAAGTAACATATCAATTAATATAAATGATTGCCATAGGAGGAATAAAGCGTTCACTCAGGGACGCCAAAATATGATACCATAATGGGGGTTGCGAAAAAATTAAGTAACATATCAATTAATATAAATGATTGCCATAGGAGGAATAAAGCGTTCACTCAGGGACGCCAAAATATGATACCATACCGCAACTTTGAGAGCAAAAAAGTATAAAAAAAGTATTATTATATTACATGAGGCATCTTTCTCTTCCCAAATCGATTGAATTGATTGGGAAACTAGATAAAATTGTCATTTTTTGTAGCGAAGCCAGACCGTTTTGTCCCTGAAAGCGTGCATTTTTTCCTGGAAAATAGGCTTGCCCTATATTATCTATTGTAGCTTTACTATGATCTACTGAAATAATCATATATTACGAATACGCTTATGCAACCATGTGAGATATGGAATGGAGCAATAATATATACCAGCGGAAAATTTTCATTAATGGTTTCTATGAAAGCGCAATATTTTATTAGTGTCCCTCAGGACAGCACACACCCTATTTTTTAGGTAATGATTGTGGATGAAGAGAAACGACAAAAGGTACATTTTATTTCGAAATTCATTTGCGATTTGATACACCTACTGGAATTTGGTATGAGGACATGCCCTTGATTTCGTGATAATACTCATCATAACTCACAAGCTTTTGACATTACTTAAGTATGAAGTTGGAATAATTGATGTTTAAAGGTATCATCTTCACAATGTCGCCTGTATTTGGAGTGTAGGTAATGGCTGTTCTCTTTATAGTAAATTTACTCATGGAAAATCGATCCCAGGAAACGACAAATTATTATTTTTCGGATGCCCTCCGCCTCCGCCTATCACATTAAAATTATGAACGGTCTTCCCCCATAAATACACAAAAGTGACAAGTCCAAATGTTAGGTAAATACGTAGATTCCTGAATTGGGGGTTAGTTAACCTTGATTCATGTCATCATTTAAGCTAAGTAGTCTTTCCGGTGGAACAAGTAAGTACTTAAACTAGAAAGGAAAGAAGTTCGTAAGTTCATCGGTGATCGGACCAAAACTAAGCACATTTAAAAAATCATCCTTAGGTAATACCAAAGTATTTAAAAGCGATACAGTTTACGTATGCCCGTTTGCTCATTAATTTTTCGACTCTTCTTATCACCAGACATATTACGTTTCCATTGAAGAACAATCATTCCAGTACGGATAAACTACATGCAAATACCGTTCCTTCCACTCAAGACAAGTTCTCAACGTTTCCTCCCACCTTTTACCTTTCCAAGGATGAGAGAGAAGGTAGTGGCACCTTTGTATTAGCAAGTAAACGGTCTAAAATGTCCATTTCCGTAAGTGTATCAAGGTTCAGCTAATATATTATTTTGGTTGGTGGTACTTGATTAATTGCATACATCATGAGTACATAGGACGTGGGGAGAGCTCACATTATAATTTGAATGACTATATTTACATTTACATTTACGTTACTGGGTCAAAAATGATAAAGACTGAGTTTGTATATATAGGTTCTTACTTCTTACTCTATAACGCTAACATAACGCTCCACTAGCTCCATACTAACTAAAGGATATATGGTAAATAATATTGATTTCCAATGCGCTTCTAATTTACCTGACGTGTATTTTATGTGTATGTGACAACGCTCTCGCAAAGAAAAACTTATGTTCTTGTCCTCCCAGTTGTGTGTGTGTATCGTATTGCTCCAACCAAATAAATATGCCATATGCCACTGACTGAATACTACGACGAACTGACGACACATCATACAAGCTTTTCCCTTTTCGCTTGACGATGTTGTTCACATGTTCCAAAGAAGAAAGACACATGGTACTTTTCTCTCACTCGGTTTAGCTCTTCTGAGAAATTGTACGCTTAGTACTATATAGGATATGGGTGAAAGGACAGGTGAAGTAGTCAAAAAAAATTGTTCATAAAGTAAATAACCGACAGTGAGTAAAAAGAGAAAACCATATGCCATGCGGAAACTTACTCATTTATAAACTTGTGGGTGTAATAAAGTAGCTTTTTTGAACTGACAAATGGGGTGAGTTAAAACTAATTTTTTGAAGTGCTCTTAAGGCGATGCGATAGAGTGCCAATTTAATTAGTGACCTATAATTTGAGTAAGATAAAACTTGAAATTTTACAGAGTTATTATAACGAGGTGACTTTAGATGGACATGGACAGGACGGAGAGGCAATGAGATAAAGTAAATGAAACCTCTTCAATATAAAAGCATAAAGAGCTGCTAAAGCATATATATAGGGAAGACAGAGTCCTTCTTTCTCTTTATATATAAACTTGTGGGTGTAATAAAGTAGCTTTTTTGAACTGACAAATGGGGTGAGTTAAAACTAATTTTTTGAAGTGCTCTTAAGGCGATAGAGGGCCAATTTAATTAGTAACATATAATTTGAGTAAGATAAAACTTGAAATTTTACAAAGTTATAAAGTTATTAATACCAAGGTGACGTTAGATGGACATGGACGGAGAGGCAATGAGATAAAGTAAATGAAACCTCTTCAATATAAAAGCATAAAGAGCTGCTAAAGCATATATATAGGGAAGACAGAGTCCTTCTTTCTCTTTATAAAACGATGTTTGTCACACAATTCATATTACGAACGGCTAACATATTTTTTCGTTTTCATGTTTTCTTATTACACCACATCATGATTCGAAAAAAATAGAAGTATGCTAGGCTGACTGACTTTTGCCATGTGTGTTTTGAGAGAAAGTCGCCGATAAGGTGGATGGATGGCTGGAATATATATGTGTGTAATGAACACGTACAACGATGGATTGTATGTTTGGCTCAAGCTCATGACAAGGAACACATACTCAACACAACTCACTGATTTTCCTCCAGTCAGTCGGTTGTTGTTGATGAGGTTGCATCGTTCTTTCTCGACTCCTGGAGAGGAAAAAAGAGAAAACGTTTTTTTTTTAAAACTGACTCCAATGTGAACAATAAATTTATTAGTTGTTTTGTTTGTAGTGGCTCTGGCTACACACTCAAGTGCCATAATATCATTTACTGTTTTTAGTTATGACTTCGCTCCAAAAGTAGCTGTTTAAGTTATCGCTTTTCTCACGATACTATATATATATATGATGATGACACCTTCCATCCCAACGGTTTTGTCGTTTGAGAAGCGTGTGTGTATTGAAATGTGTGTCCGTGTAACAAGAAGAGTTTTAAGCTAGTTTTTAAAGAGAAATGTTTGGTAGGGAACGCCTTTTTCTCTATAAGTTTGCTAAAAGCTATAAAATTATCCAAGTTTTTTGTGTTGTGCTCATTTGTGGTAAGTTTTGAGTGCTTTCACCCACTCAATTTTCTATGTTTTTACCCAAAATCACTTTGTGCGAATTGGAAATAACTCGTTTTTTTAGGAAAAATGACGCCTATCGCTATCGGAATCGACAAACGCATAGCTCGTTTCTAAAACTATGAACAAAGGAGTTGTGTGTTTATTTTTTATCAACAACTATGTAATCATTAGCAAAATGTCCTGACATACAAGAGTAAAAAAGGGTTTTCTTTTCAAGTGATAATTGATTTCAATTCCTCGAGATTTGAAAACCATGACCCAACGCAAATGCAAATTTGTTAGATGATACAACATCCATTCTTGATAAAAACATTATGGTGTCTGTTCGTTGGGAAGGATAACATGAAATAACCATTTCCTTCGGGAAGTTCCTCAGTTCTCTTTCCATTTTGGGATTGTCAGTGCAAAATTGAACCCAAGTTTGAAGCCCAATGGATGATTTTACGGTAACCCGGAAGTGTTGTGGGGCAGTCGAATGGGGAGCCCATAAATTTGCAGTCCCATTACAACAAATTTTCTGAAAGTTTTCGACGCGTTGCCCCTCCACAACTTCAGTGCACCGTATTCTGTGGAGGTAAACGGTGCAAGTATGAGTCAGCTACGTTTTGGGGAGCTGATGCATGTGCCATTAATGGAGTTTATTCACATTGGTGAGATTTTGTTATATTTGTTCTTATATAGAAACGTTCTTACTTCCTGTAGAAATAAGTATGCAGTTCATTTCACTTGCTTGTATTTGTGTTTCCCAAAGAACGAATTAAATTTAAGTACATTTTCTTACAATCCAACTGAACTGCAGCTTAAATTACGCTAAAGAAGTGATATATCATGCATTCATTCATGGGCAATGGATAAACTGCGCAACTAAAATAAAATTAGGTTATGCTATTGATATTTATTACTGGGAAATAATTCAAAGCATGAATGAAGCTTGAATAATGCGTAGTCACAATTTGACACTTTTAGGAGGAACACATTAAAGGCAACTCAAGTTTCTTGCTGGGCGTATAT
>JAANSM010001579.1:0-17908 GCA_036850725.1 Orchesella villosa
TCAGTAAAATGTCAGTACTTATGAAGAATACGGCTTATGAGGTATGATTTTATGATCTTTTGCGGACAGATTCCATACTTCTGTCTCTAGTCCTTGTTCCTTTCATCCTCCAGATACAGGTACGTGGGCACTTTATGTCTCGACATCTTCACATCTGGAGGAAGACACACACGCACGTTATAGTGAAATCTTTTATGAATATTATTCCAGGAGAAACACAGGGTCGTGTATGTCTTGAATTTTGAATTAATTTGAAAGTGAAGGAATGTCTTGGTTTCTGTATATTACATAAAATATTCACTTATTGAGAAGTTTTCGCTGAGTGGCAGTTAGTATCTCAATGATAGCACGTACCATATGTGTGTAGGTGTAGAAATATTTACTATTTATTAGAATTTCTTGTGAGTGCCATCAGTCATATTGTATATAAATGATTCCATATGAGTGCTTTGGAATGTTTTATGATACCATTTCACCACTTTTCCGTATCGATGAAATGCATAAATCATGAATGCGTAGAAAAGCGCTAATCTGATTTGCATTGCTTCTATGCACACCAAAATCCCTCCTGAATTCAGTTATCGTAAATGTAAGTAGCAAGAGCAAGGACTTATATATGTCATCTCCACTCCAGAGAGTATATCACAATACTTATCGTCAGATATCCGTGTACAAATCATTTTATATGCAGAGCAGAAAATGAGCTAAAAAGCAAATGTGTTTTACATGTTTCTCCTTGGAGCTCAGATGGTGACATTCCCAGGGATTTAGTAATTTTCAGCGTAGAATGGGTAACTGTTTTACACAAGGTAGCTATAATAAGAAGCAAGTGGCATGAGGAACGTGCCAGGTTAAGTACATATGAAGAACGACTCTGAAATTGACACTATAAATAGTTGGAATTTCTATCCAATTTTATATAACCATCAATACTGCTTCTTCTGTTATCTTCTTTTCCTTTTGTGCACTTAATGGCACCACCTCTTGGGCTGTTTCTCGCATTAATTTAACACAGTTTCCGTATGTCACCATCAGATACCTACTTTGGCAAAACTAGCAGTGAAGGGGTATGAATAATAGCAATCCAGCAATAAAATTTGAATGATTTAATGGAGTTTCCTGTTCGTTCCGAATGGTATACAAACGCTTTGAATTACCTTTCAGAAGAAGAACTGAGTTGTCAAAAACAAAGTACAAAAAATGTTGAAGTACATTTTATAAAAGGAAATGCAGAAAATTAATTGCTGCCTAAATGAAGTGGTTCAGTTACAGAAATTACCGGAAGTAATTATCCAAAATATAAAAAGTTCTTTCACCTTTATTATAGTAAAAACATTAAAGACTCACTCGTCGTATTTACGCATAGTAATTTATCATATACGAATATACGTGCAGATCGTCATTAATTAATACTGACTACAAAGATGATGTGATCAATCAAATTTTGCTTTGCCGCGGATGTACGTTTAAGGTAGTAGCAAGTAAAAGGGAAAAGATCAAAAGCTCTTGTCGTTTCCGCTCACATGAAGGAACGGGGACGAACAGTTTGATAAAAAAAATAGGAGAGAAAGTGGTTTGTGGTAGTAGACAACTGACTATACTGTTTTACATAGTAGATACGTAAGTACGTATACGCATCAAGACCTACTTTTACTTTATTTTTAAAAATTGAGCGAAATATGTGGCGTGTACGAAGTAAGAATTTCAACACTTATCGATCAAACAGGAGTGGGTGGATATACTTGAAGGGAAATATACGTACGCGAGTGAAAGCTGTTCACTACCGCTGACTACACATCATTATCACGTCCACGACAGTGATTAAATTTTGTAAAGAAGCTCTTGAAAAATGTGGAGCATCAAAATCTTTTGCGCACTTTTGCATGCTCCCTTTTATCCGCTTTCTTTACGTAATTTCAGAAATTTTAAACGTGATACTTCATACATCACATCTTTTGTTTGTGACATGTAGTTTTAGGTACTTGCTTAATGCCAGGAATAATATAATACAATACAGTGGATTTTGCCAATTAAAGTGCAAATTAGTAAGGCCATGCATATAAAGAATATATTTTTTAAATACAAAATAGCACTACTTATATGTTTTTGGGACTGTATAGTAGCAAAGTTCAAAGTTAGTTCTTTCATCTTTATGCATATGGTTATTCATCTACAGCATTTCCTCATATAATCTGCATGTTTTATGCATGATTCATCAGTTTCTTTGATTTTATTCGATACATTAGATTATGAAAAGAACTTACTTTCACTTTCACCGAAAAATCGCAATATGGGATGCATTGCTTATCAGATTTTTGAGTATTATAGCAGCTAGCAGCCAGAAAGTTTGTAATATAAGTAGTTTGTTGTTAATTGGATTATAACCATCCTTTTATGGTGGTTTCGACTTTTTCGAGAACCTTTACAAAGTGTTTTCTTTATTCTCTTTTTAATGAATTTAATTTGAGAGTTAATGTGAAAAATTAAAACTTTTATGCATACCAAAAAGCAACCAAAAAACTAAAAGTTTTATCCTTTGTAATTTTTATGAAAGTTGCAGTGAGTCTTAATTAAATCGTAAATTATAGTTGCTCGTTGTGCAAAAATTCAAGTTTTTGAACTACTAGGTGCTTTTCTATTAGACGGTGTATGCTCCATTAACCTCAATTTTACGCATTGACAATAAATGAAAAAGGAAATATTACCAAATCAGTCAAGTTTTATAGCTTAATTATTGTACATGTAAATTATCTATAGCATTTTTTCATTAGCTTCCACCAAATTGTATCAATATGTCGTACTGCCATTCAACCACAATTTTCTGTTTCATACAGATGTCTCCGGTACATGGGCGAGTACAGCAACTGTTTGATGGAAGGGTATGGCGTACTCCCATCAGCTCCTCGGCAGCTTCGCGTGTCCAACGTGCAAGAGGACTTTGCCATCATCCATTGGTCTCCCCCATCAACTCTAAATGACACAGTGACCGGCTACCTCGTTCATTATCGACCGTTGTCTACTTTTGAAAATGAGTATCACCACGTTGAAGCAGTTCATCCGCCATACATTCTCGAGAATTTGTATTCCAACGCTGAGTATGAGGTAAGTAAAAGGACATATCAAAAGTCTTGCTCAACACACCATTCTACGCTTCAGAGTAATATCCTAATGATCAGAGAAAGAGAGAGGGAAAACAGTACTGTTATCATAATCATAATCAACCTATTCGGGTCGTCCTTCAACTGATGATTCCGTGACATGAGTGCATTAGCCAATGAGGCTTTTTCACCGTTTGCTTAACTTATTTCAGCTATCCCCCTATTCCATTTTTATGTTGACTCTTTTCGTCCGGGTGGTAGCATTGGAGTGAATAATAACAAAAAAGTATGACGGTGGCTAAAGGACGAAAGTATCTCGGTAGTTTTTCCCATCCACCTTTCCCTCGTCTCAGTCAATATGATAGTCAACTGAAACTAAAAATAAAAACTAATGTTTAGTACCAGAAACACTGTAATAATAAGCCTGGCTCAAAGCATTTGCACAACACAACAGAAGGACGATACTGCCTACTGTCTCTCTGTGTGACTCGTCATGTTCCCAATGTTCCCATGTCTTGTATTTTTGAGATGATGAAATAAGATTGAGTCTCTGCCGGATGTTTTAATATCTTGTCCTTTTCTAAAAGATAGGAAACTTTATTGCCAACGGCTAAATATAAGTATGGTCGCCGGTTCTAATTTCAGTGAACTCATTTTCTACAAAGCAAAGAGAGAGATATCGTCTTGTTTCTGCAAAGTATGAGATTCGTATGTTTGTACGTGAGTGAAGTGAGCGAGCACTGTGTGCGAATTACAAACAGAAAAGTAGTGAAAGCACATTATGAAAGGCTATTCATGCGATTTTCTTGCAATACACATTTCTGTTTATTTTTCTGTTTTGACATTCCCAAGAGAAGCCTTTAAACCATCTCTTACTCATCACCATCATCAGGGTCTCACGACAGCATTTCTCATCTCATAATTTCGAGGAAAACGCGTGTAATAACAGCATGAGAAATGAAAAAGTAGAAATAAAAAGTCTTTGGAGAAAGTTGACCGAGCAATGAGAAAAGAAAAATGTAATGATAAGGGATCTCCCATATAAGTATGCTATAATAAGAACGTACATATACATTCAAGCTACAATAACCCCTGAGAATGTTCCTAGTTTGTAGTTGAGGATATTTTTTAGATTAACAGTAAAAGTAGCATGAGCCCCATTCCATTATATGAGCTTGAATAGAATAAAATTTGCAGTGTATAAATAATCTCTGCATATTTAACTTAGAACCAGTAGCAAGCGCATGATAGTCTATTATGCATATTGCACACATATATAGGTCATGCAGTATGAAATTTCAGGAATAGAATAAAATTCGCAGTGTATAAATAATCTCTGCATATTTAACTTAGAACCAGTAGCAAGCGCATGATAGTCTATTATGCATATTGCACACATATATAGGTCATGCAGTATGAAATTTCAGGTAGAAATAATTTAACCCAAACACCAAAGATGAAAGAGATTTCTGAAATGCTAGATATACATAATTTCTTTAAATACAAGCACTTTATGACGTCCGGCTTTTTCCTGTTTTTAGGTATACGTGGAGTCTATGAACGAGCACGGTGTGAGTCTGCCATCTCAACGAGTTGTCTTCCGGACAGCAAGTACGGAACAAGAGACGTCAGAGTTGGAGGCAGCCACGGACAATTATAATGAGACAGCTTGCTGCGTTGCTGTAAGAAATAAATAAATTTTGAATATTATTATTTGAGTTCACCTTGAAATGTTTCCGTTCCACCCACCACATCCCATCTTCATATTTGCGTAACTCCGCAAAACAGTTCAAAACATGAGGATATATCATTAGTATTAGAGTTTAATATAAAATATAATACATTCCAGTTTATTGAGCTTCAGAGAAAGTTGAAGAAAGCAGATTATTAGGCTGCGTCTAGTTAACGGCTTTTCTGGTTGAGTGAAATGACAAAAATAGCATTTCTTTCTGCGATGTTGTTATTCGTAAAGTAATAGCAGTAGCGTATTCACTTTACTTTACTTCGCGTGTCTATTTTCATTTCTTCCGGTGAAAATTGAATGTATTTCCTTACTTTTTCGTACTAGAAGGCCATATTACTTATTACACACCTTTTACAGTGTTATGTTGGTACGGTACAACGCGTCTTCAGAATATGCACTGATAATGTCATACGATAAAATTCTTTCGAGATGGAGGAAACTCGCCCATTTATTTTTTGTCATTTTATGCCAGCCTATCATTTTACTATCGCATGTGTGTGATAGGATGTTTTTGTTAGTTGTTTACAATTTGCTTTTACTTCGCGTGTCTATTTTCATTTCTTCCGGTGAAAATTGAATGTATTTCCTTACTTTTTCGTACTAGAAGGCCATATTACTTATTACACACCTTTTACAGCGTTTTGTTGGTACGGTACAGCGCGTCTTCAGAATATGCACTGATAATGTCGTACGATAAAATTCTTTCGAGATGGAGGAAACTCGCCCATTTATTTTTTGTCATTTTATGCCAGCCTATCATTTTACTATCGCATGTGTGTGATAGGATGTTTTTGTTAGTTGTTTACAAATATTTACAAAAACGTCCTACAGCAACTGCCTATTTCCTCAATAAAGTGAATTTTATGGGGCACCGAGAGAGGATAAGAAATTATATTAATTTCTTGGTTAAAGGTCTCCAGCTCATAGAACTACATGGGTGCTCATGTAATTTATCAACTCAGCATGTCAATATTAAGCAAACTTACATACAAATAAACATTTAATGGCCTATAATATTGAAATGAAAAAAAATATATACAAGCGTAAACATGTTGTTACGTAGATGTATAACTTATACAAAACAGACATTTATTGAGCTCTTCTTTTCAAAGGGAAATCACATGCAGACACGATGAACATAGTAATTGAACTCATGTTTATGTTTTTTTCAAGGAAACTCGGTCAAATTATGCATATAAAACAACGATTGATTACATACACTCTTGTTTGTGTACACCGAAATAAATATGAGAGTCAACATCTTTGTAATGCAGCTCTTTGATCTATGTTTTTCTTCTCTTTTTTTCAAGGTGGGAATGAATCCAACTTGTTTACCACTTTGTTCCTACGATGCTTCCATGAGTGACATCCGATCCTTGGCGTTTGCTTGTGCTTCAGACTTTCATACTCTACTTAGATGTGCTGCCGGAGGCCGGGATCACTCTGCTTGTTGTACGAGACGTGGAGTTTCTGAGAATTGTTTGGATATTTGCAGTGCACGTGTTCCCGACAGTCTCCTGTCGATGGCAGAAAACTGTCTTCCGTATATTGGCAACATTGTCCAATGTTTCGAAGAAGGTATGCATGATTCATCTTTTTTATAGAGAAATTTCATGAAATATAGAGAAAGTTCTAAGTTCTCGCTCTTCTCCTTCCGCTACTTGGGTGATATGAAATGATATGTTGATGATGTATCAATTAGTTTGCTTCGTATCCGAGAAGAATGTCACGTTCAATGCTTTAAGGAAATGAAAGATTCCATTTCAGAAAAAAAGTTGTTGTTCCTACTCGCTCACAATACCTAATTGGCTTGTTTCGTAGCATAGTAGTATATTATTTGATGTGTCAGAACAGCGAATCTTATATAAAATGATATCTTGCCCAGGAACTGAACTTATTCCGGGACCTGTGGAAGAGTTCCATTCCAACCTTGTCACTGACTCGAGTGTAGGACTTTCTTGGATGGCTCCAAAGAACTATGACATTAGCAATTACCAAGTGTTCTACCAAGTGAAGAATCCTTCATCAGCTTCCTCTTCCGTTGACAAACCTACTGAAATCAAGTCGGTTAGTGAAAGTTATGGCATGACACGAACAATGTGTCAAAAAAAGTATCGACCATGTCGCACTCAAGATAAACAGTTTATCATTCTCAAACATTTTTTTTTCTTCCTTAACTAAACTTATAGCTAAATACAACAGATACATCAATTGAAGTTAGGGACTTAACACAAGGACAAGTGTATCGGCTCTTTGTTGTTGCCACGAATGCACATGGCTCATCCATCCCATCATCCGTTATTCTAGTCAACGTGACTCGGGACTGTGAGTTACTCAACCTGCACAAACTTCATTTAGTCTCTATCATGCGTGTGTAGACAAATAAAAGAATCTAATATTGTTTAATATCATGTCTTTCTTAGCATACAACGGAACAAAGATTCCTGGGGTATTGACACCTCCACACAGTCTTGTTGTCGCTGGGCACAGCGCAACATGGGTTCAGATCGTATGGCAGCCACCCATCTTTGCTCACCCAACTGACAAAATTACATACAAGTATAATTCTTTACTAAACCCATGCAATCAATGTGTAATTCTTTGAGTACGTATTTATGCTGACTTCTATTTCTACCCTGTTTTACTCAACAGAGTTTACCACAAAGGCGTGAAAGAAACAAATTTCCAGACGAATGATTCTCTAGTCAATTCCGTAACTCTTGATAGTCTCCGTCCCAACTCACAATATATTGTGTATGTCACAGCCACCAACAATAAGGGGGAATCAGAAGCTTCAGAAACTTTAATTGCATGGACTGATCCAGCTCACTCACCGTTCGTAGAGGTATATAGTCCATAACCAAATGTTGAAACCTAATCCCTTTGTCTCAAAAATCTTGCATCATAATGAGTAACGAAAGTTGGTGCTTGGGTGCGTGCAAAGCCAGCAAATTTCAACTAATGAAAACAAATGAACTTAATACCTTGATTCAACAGCCTCCAAGAATCCAACCAATGAACTTGCTTGTGGAAGGCCGAACCATGACCGTGGTTTGTGTCGCACTGGGAGATCCAACACCAACCATTTCTCTCTACATTAATGGAAAGCTAATAAAGCAACAGAAAAACCGACATTTGACACAAGTGGTGGAGAATATTACACGGGAAATGGACATTGTGTCATGCTATGCTGACAATGGGTATGGGACTCCAATGCAATCAGCGAGAAGAATACAAGTTTCCCGTAAGTCTCTTAAGTATATACTTTCTTGCTGCACACAGCTGAAATTTAAGTAGCCATATTTCATCCAGCAAACTTACTTTACTTGCTACTTCTAACCACACCACACCGCCAGTCCTGTCCTCAACATTCAACTCAACACCACAGTCATTTACGCTCATATTAAAATAGTCGTTTTACGCAGTTTAATAAATAGTCGGAGAGAGAAAACATATAATCATTAGATTTATTTGCATGAAAATGTCATCAAGTCACGAGCCACGAGCAGGCCAAAGATCGCAGCAGTTTCCCTACAAACAGTCTAGCTTTCTCCACGTAAAATTTGCTTCTCGGTCGGTGTGGAGTAGAGAGATATGTAGCTGATGAAGAATCCCTAAGCTCATTTGCTCTAATTCTTATAAATGCGTTATTTAATGACTCACAGATGCTCCAAGCGTGACCGGCTCTGAAATTAATTATGCAGCTGAGGGAGAAGCCGCCAGCATTGAGTGCATTGTGACAGCGCATCCAGAGCCTAAAGTTGTGTTCTGGAAAAACTCACAGGATAGAATACCCATCGTCAACGGAGGAAATTATCGAATTGAGCATGATGACTCGGTGACATCCTTGGAGGTACGGTTTGCATGTCAAGTCGCTTTATGCATACTAATTAATGTGTCCAAACTATCATTTCATTATACGTAATGTTCCATTTCAACACTTGCACACGCACGGACCAGCAGCAGTCCAGTAGATACCGGTATGTGTTGAGGATTCAGAAGGTTACCACTCAAGATGTTGGAAATTATTCATGTCATGCTGAGAATGCCATTGGTGAGTCGGTGAAAACTTTCTGGCTTCAGACAAGAGATATACAGGTATGTATTTTTGCATAAGGAATATATTAGTAGAACTACATTAAAAAGGTCAGTGAACACATTGTAACACTAATATCTGACGTGTGTAGGACATGAGCGGAAATATTACGGAATGTTGTATCAAGGAAAAGGTTAGTCCAAACTGCATTGATGCGTGCTCCTTCTTCTTGGATATTGAGTCCGTCATTGATAAGCCACAGTGCCTACCGGATTTCGATAAGCTTATGAAATGCTCTGCAGGTATTCTATCATTATCTATTGGAGATACCTTTGTGATCTGGTAGTAATTTTAAAAATTATATCACTTGATAATTACTAGATGGGCGTGATCATCGAGCTTGTTGCTCAAGTTGGGGTGTTCCTCGAAGATGCCTTGATTGGTGTAGAGGAGAGCCAGTCTCCCAAAATTCTGAATTATGTGTCCTTCAGAATTCTAAAGTAATCTTCAACTGTTTCAAGGAAAATAGAGGTAAATAGATGAAACGTGGGAATTCTGTCCCAGAATTAAAGGTTGTTTGTTTTAGATATAGTAAGCTAAATTCTGAAAAACTCATTCACTAGACAAACTGCCTGGCCCACCACAGCGATTGAGAATACAAGTATTGTCAGATAACGAAATTATGATCTCGTGGGATCCTCCTGCAATCAATCCACATACTGCGTCGTCCTACAGGTATTAACTTCCCATTTCTTAAATTGCTTTCTCGTCCTTTACACATGAGACATTGTCACATAAAACTAATGGAAATGTTCACAGGGTTTTCTGGAGACCAGTTGGTCAAAAACTGTCGCAGCGTCTCGACACACATTCTACAAGTGCAAAAATTAGTCATCTCAAACCTGGTGTGAAGTATGAAGCCGTTGTAAAGGCTGGAAACTCACATGGAACCTCCACCCTTACTGAGCCAATCACCTTTGTCACCGAAGATAATCTCATATCATCAGCCAGTACGGGTAAGTCACAGATTTAGTTTGTTCTAATTTTTTACCGCTTTTTCTGTTTATTTTTGTTTGCATTTTTTTACAATTTTCCTTCAAACCCAAAAACCCTTCAATAGCTGAAGGATCTCATGCAGGTATGGGCATCGGAATCGCATTCCTCGTATTCCTTCTGGTTGGAGTATTCGTGGGAGCAGTTTGGTTCATCCGTAAGCGTCAGTTCGGGACCAAACCTCCTGGTGCTATTGCATTCGAGAATCCATCCTACATCAGAGAAACGAATCCTGATGCCAGTAGTCACGCAACAACTACAAATGGAGACATTCCAATGAATGGGAATGGGTCGGTGCCGAGTGTCAGTAATGGGGTAATTGCCAACGGTTGGCACACCGAAACCCTCCATCCTCCCAGAGCAGAGACTGAAGTTGCTCCAACGCTTTACGAAGAACTGAGGCTGGGATCTGAAGGAGCTGGTTTTAGACGACTGAAGCCTTAAGAATCCAATTTTAGGACAATTAATGTAACTGTATATTGTACACATTCGTAAATCGTTACACTGTACCCAGCGATCAGGTTATATATATACTTATATACAGATTCAAATCAAAAGGAATCACTATTTCGTAAACCACAAAAAATAATCACAAATCAGAAAATAATCAATCTTGTATCTGAAACCACACGAATCCACGCTAGTTTTTAGATCTGATATATATGCAAGTAAGTATATATACTTCTATGTTATGTACGTCGAAATCGTAAGTACGTATGAAAGTCATGATGAAAATGTGCTGACAAGATGTGTCTATAGATGATAGATGTATAAATGATTAAATGTGCATACCATTTGATAGCTTATACGTTCTACACATTACATACAATATATATGACTGACTGATCGCAATGCTATGATTTTTTTTACGTAAACACTAAAAAGGGAAATTGCACTTTGTATAAACACACAGTATATTATATTAGCAGACAATCCTGGAACACGTTACTTTGTTGGGAAAACCTGTCCTACATCTAGAAATCATTGCGTAGGTGTAGCCTCTAATTGGATGGGATGGTTGGAGACCAAGGGAAATGAGGTATCACTCTCTGATGGAATGAATGGAATTCAAATTTTTGTATTGTACTTTCTTGTACCAGTAACGTGATTGCAATAGGCCTAGTCTCGCTGCTATAGATGATGGTGATGATGATTCTAATGGAGATTTTCTTTTGTTATGATTTTGATTGATGCAATATAGTACATACATATATTAATAAGATTTGTTATTCTAATTTAGTACTAAAATCTAATAAGATTTGTGTCATATAAAAAGGTACCTTAATAGTTGTTAATTAAGGGAAATCTATTGTGATTCAAGTGTAGAAGTGTGTCTTGTCAGCGCTGGATGCTTGACGGTTACGTTCAACGTTTTGAAAAGAAGTTTTTGTTGTAACTTTTGATTTGGAACAGAATGTGGGTGTGTAATTACTAGAAAGTATATATAGGTTTTGTGATTGAATTGAAACATGTCCACATTTGGAAAGATAAAGTTTTGTAAACAATATTATTTCTCTTCTTTTTCCTCTTTATAGTCATTTCCTACTACCGTTGTTATTCTCTTAAACTTGATAAGTTTGATTGTTTCCTGGTCGGAAAACAAGAGGGTATAATGAATACCAAAAACCAACGATTTTTTTTTGGAAACGAATGCAATGATATGATTATATACACACGCTAAGTTTATCATGCTGGAGATTTTAAAGCTCAGAACCAGTCAGTTACAAAGTTTTCTTATATTTTATGCGTTTCATGTTGATTGACTCGCTCACCATTTCCGTACCATCACCCCTTTACCATTCTGATTAAACTTTTACTGTTACTACATTAATTATAATTATAAGTATGCACCAGTTTTACTAAATCCTTTGTTAACTATTCATACAAAAAAACTTTTGTTGAACTTGTTTGTTGTAATAGTAGTAGTAGTTTATACTTGTACGTAGTTGTTTGTATATATTTGTCTTAGTTTTTAGTATTTTAGCTCTTTGCAACTTTCCGTGTAGTTTTACTTTATACTATTTGTACTGTCATTGCACCATATTGTGTCAATGAGAAGGTTAATGATGCAAAAAGATTTGTTTTAAAATGAACACTTTACTCTAGTGATATACATTATGTTAGTTTATAAGAATACGTTTTAATACATACGTACGTACATATTATGTGATCATGTGACATGTTGTTGGACATGTCATATGAAAGCAAAACTTAATTCCAGTAATTATGCGGGTTCCGCAAAACGGGAAGGCTCTTGGTTAAAGTTTAGGCAAACTTTTATCAATCGTTATCATAAAAATCATGCCACAACGTCAACAAATTAAGGTAATTTTACAATGCTAAGTACCTACCTTTATATATTATGCATTATCTATCTTGTAATGTGAGGAAGAAGAAAAATGCTGTTTTGTCAAATGCATTACAAAACTTGTATATTATTGTACAATGTAAAAATACTTTAATCAATGGGTATTGTTAGAAAACGCAATCAACTTTGTAAATATAATTCCAGTTAAGCAAGGTAAGTACTAAACTAAAAGTTTCGGCACACACACGTATAAAGAATGTGTATGTATGTATATCCGGGAGAATATATTATTATGATATGAATATTCGTGATNCCGGGAGAATATATTATTATGATATGAATATTCGTGATGATATATCTAAAAAATAAAAAAGCTTTTAGGAATCCAATATTCATTGCCCAAAAATCGATTTGTTTACGCATATTATTTGTTTCGTCCTGAGATCATGATGTGATGACATAGGCATGCTCAACTTCACTGGGTTCAAGATTGGATTGGAGCGAGGAAAGCGCTATACAGCTTATCGCATTGATCGTTCATATTTGGAAACCTAATTTAACGAAAATTAGCTATTTACGGAGATCCAATTTTTGATTAATCTTCGATTTCTTAGTATGTTGACTGGTGGTCTCTTGATGTTGTCTACTTGATTAGTTAAATTTTTGTAGGAATTATTCTGTACACAAAACCAATATTATACAAAGTTTCAAACTAAACTTTCCTAAATGCACGTTTAGCATTCATAGCCCCACTATATTTCACTTGATATAGAATTATGGAATGAACCGTTTCAGAAACTAAATGTGAGCATGCATATGCAACGCTAAAAGATGGGGCAAATGTAGACGATGAAAGCTGATTATGATGATTATTGCAACTTAAAGCTAATGTGACGACTGTATATCATACGTCGTACCCAAATTCGTTTTTATCATTCGTACCTCCAGCAGTCCATGAGACCACCATCGCATCAACAACTTTTCATTGGGCTCACCCCGAGTCTGAGACAATGTTCTCGTTTGCATATGACGACAAATTGAAGCACTTGTGCTTGCTAGTTGATACCAAATCATATTTCTTTTCATAACGACCCTTAATCATACCGATAATGGAGAAAGATTCTGTTTCATTGCTCCTACCTCGTGAAAGAGTTTTTGCCCAACAAAAGATGCATGATGGCTGACTGAATGGCTAAATAAAAGTGAAATTTATGGGATGCAGCATGTAGTTAATACAACAATGTAAGTGCATTTTCTCATACGATTCTCATTAACAATTTTTATTAGTAGCAAAAAACGTGTAGCAAAGATAAAAGAAGCTTCATTTCATTCACAAAATATAGAAGGGGAAATGGTTTATCCTAGTCCACAGGGTTGTACCTGTCAACAAAATGGTCAATTTTGAAATGAAACTTAACTAGCAATAAAGAACCTTGCAGCAACTGTAGCACCCAACATCAGCATTGATTTGTTTTTAACGTTTATCACGCATTTAGGGGTAATAAGTAAAGCGGAGTGGAGAATGCCTCCAATCTAACCCAATACAAAAAAGATCCGTGTATCCAGTATTTCTTAAACCGCAATAGTTTTGAACTCATTCATCAACAATCGTTTTTAATAGTCATACTTTGCCTACGAGATCCTATATCCCTTCTCAACAACATGGCGTTTACATGATATTTATTAGATACAGTAAATGAATGACGTATTTTTTTCCTATCCATCTTGTTTGAACCCAAAGTTTAAATATAAAAGATGTTATTACTGCTTGTTCAGATTTCCAAGCTTCCTCATTCTTCATGACATGAAACGACTCGTAACAAGGAACGACTTCTCAAATAGCATATTATAAAAAAATCATAGGCAAGCATATTACGAATTATAATAAAACACGTCTTTCTCTTCTTCAGACTTATTATGCACATCTTTCATTGCTGCCACTTAACGTTAGATCACATGCAATAAAAATGACGAGAAACCTCCACGCGTGTGTATTTTTTTCTATTTTTTTACTAGCTATAACCAACTTTGACAATGAACCCTGTAATTTGTGAACAAGATCCGAATTATGAATAGATGAGAGACGAATTTTTAAGAGGTAGTTTAGCATCAAGCATTATTATCTGTGCATTATCCACATATTAAAACTTTTCCCTTTCCAAATTACAACACACAACATATAACACACATGAAAACAAGATTTTTGGACGGGACGAACGGATGGATATGCATGTTTTCTTTACTTGACTTGACTTGTGAAGTATGTACTTGTATCGGAGAAATGTTGATGTTGACGGTGGAATGCGCTACTTGTGCATGAATACTCGATTTCCAAGTGGGTTTTCTAAACGGTAGAAGAATCTCAAATATTTTATGCTTTCTTCTATATTTTATCTCATGACGAAGATGATGATGACCGGCCAGAATGAAGATTTATATATGAAATGAAGGAAAAAGTCATCTCTTCAAAAAGTTACAATGAACATTATAAATCGTAGACAAAGACTTTTTCCGTACCATATTAAAAGGTTTTAGTATTCTAAGTGTATTTGTTGTCATCATATCACTTCTCCCACCAACGTCATTTCCATTTGTGACATGAGCAAATAATTTCATTCGACAAGGCTCTCTCCGGGTGTGCTCTCACCTGCAGCTGGATCTCTCTGGTTGTTCAGAGCAAGTTAGATGCAAACTTTGAATTGTAGAATCTCAGGTTATTGTCTCAAAAATTGTCAAACATATGCCGTTTTCATAATACCAGGTAAGAACAACGAAAAGTCTCCTATACTGCCAATGAGGGTGGGCTTCGCTTTTATTGCTTTTTAATGTACCACGTCTTTACAGTGGAATAGTATAATATAACGACCTGCTTGCTACTAATGCTGCTGACTGCTGGAAAACTGCGAAGTGAAGCAGCCTTCAGAGAGATATTGTCGTGGATAAATTCTTACAAATCTCCTCTGTTTTTGAAATCGTTTCTTTCTTTCCTACCTCTTGAGAGAATACCTTTTTGACAATTTAATGTGAATTCCGAGGGGAAACCAAGTTAATTGCCCTGAAAGATGCGACGACCCCTGTTGTGCTAAATGAACTCATGGTGAATATTGATGAAGAATTATATCATGGTGAAAAGTCTGATGAGCCCGATGTGCCCAACTCGTATTACATTCCACTAAAACTATATATTTGTAGGATGTGATAAGATAATACGAGAAGTGTAATCTTTGCTAATAAAAATTTCTTGTTTCATAACTTCTGTTGTCCGTCTCCCCTGATGGTTGAAATTTAATGCTGTGTTGCGTGAAATCACAAGAATTTCTTCCGACACATTTTACAACATTTCATTTAATGTTTTATGATTTCAGATTGTGAACTTTATGAAAAGACGATAAGGAGGCAAATCTTCATAATAAGCGTTGAGGAGCATGACTATTCGCAACTCATAAATTTCATAGGAATGCATAACGGATTATGGTATGCGTAAGCAAATATTGATCAGCATGCGTCTCAAAAAACCGGGTCCACTTTTCCGAATCACAGCCAAGAAAAAGTCAAGTAGAAGTATATGAATGGTTTAATCAAGGTTTGTTTCAGTTTTTTCTTCATGTTCCTTTTTGTTTTCAGGCAAGTACATAAACATATACATATGTTTCGTTTCATGTTTTGTTTCTTGAAGAAGATATGGTGAATGAAGTGGATATGATTGGATGATTTAAAACAATGAGCAATGATGTTGCACCTTTTATGCTAATAATGATAATACAGTCATCATTCATTCGTTTCGTCTTCTCTGCTAATTTCTTCCGAGTAATGTGAAACACAATTCATATTTTTACAAGTGGATTTTTTTCTAATGATGCCCCTCCAAACGAAGCCGTTACTATATATGTTGTTCCACAAACTGGCTTGATTTTTTGACTTCGTTGTTTGTTCTCTCTCGGGGACGGGATTAGCATATACACGCATAAAAAAATTTCATCAGGATTTTTTTTCTTGTTTCGCTCCAAGTTATATTTATGAATTATTTTGAATGAATATCTCCAACTGAGCTTAATGCGGGCCGCAGTGCTGTGTAACCGCGTCCCTGTCATTGTAACACATAAAAGAATTTATTACGCTGTTGAATAAGAAAGGGGCCATTACTGCTCCCTGTCATTTCCCATCCAACAAATTCATTCATGAGTACAATGCGCAAATCATAAAACCGTAGATTCCTGATTTATGCCTGTAGTTAAAATTCCCTGCCCTAGTGCCAAGCCTTTCAGCTGCGGGCTTGTTATATTGGGCAAATAATCATTTGTATTTATGAATGAACTTGGGGCTATCAAATAAACTAATCTAGAAGTTGGTGATGGTGACGAAACTCTGAGTCGATTCATGAGTGGGGTGTAAAACATTGGTATTTTCCAATACTTTATGGTTATACGACAATGATATCCAATTTTGAGTCGATGCAATTTCAAACTGGCAATCCGATTTTTTGAGCATTGTTTCACATTCCAAATTCAAATTTGTAACTCCAAACATGAATTTTATGAAGCTATATGCAATAAAATATACGCATGGTTTTGGTTTATGGTTTCAAGCTTGCAAATACCGTGTAAGGTGCCAACGCACATGATTGACATGATATGATATGATATCTTGGCTGCACCCGGCCTACGGATATACTATTTGAGACTTTTGCATACAGCTTTTACAGTAAAAGCTGCAACTCCACACAACCAGCCCAAGTGCCTCATTTCCTTCCTCTTTCAATTTTTTACAGATCCAAAAGCAGATATCCGTTCAAGCGCTCCCCGAGGGCTTACCTAAGAAACATGAAGCAAAAACATGTACTTATTGTTTAGCCTAGCAAACCTCTTTAAAACTCAAAACTACTCAAAGTTTTTATTATTTACATCCACAGTAAGCAACTCAGTCAGAAATGTTCACTCTCTATAATCTCTACTTAATGTACGAGTCCACCTATACTGTTAGACTAGAAAAACACAATCCGTATAAACTACTCCGTTTTCTTTAGGATGGGAAACGTTTCTCATGAAATCCATGATGCACTCAACTCAACTATCATGCTCAACATCAACTAAAAAGAATCCAGTAAAAAGAATAAAACGTGATGTGGCTAAAATATATACATAGTTCTACACACATGATGATGATACATGCGTTTTAAGCTAAAAAGTTAAAATTGTATTGTGTATATCTCTCCTCATCAAAGGAAAAAAACATCAGGAGCAGCATCATCAGCAACAAAGAAACATCCCTTTCCTTTTAAACTATGACTTATCGTATGTAACATACCTGTACGCATTTTATTTTTGGTATAATATTATGTATTGTGCTCTCCCTCTCATATACTTTGTTTTTGATGCAAGTCCCAGCCAACCTGACTCGTCTGATATGACTGACTACCTTTTTACTTTACCTTTTTAGTTATACACCTCTTCTCTATTGCCTAGGCTAAATGATACAGGGTTGCTACAGAAAAGTTTTGCCAGCTTGCAACAAGGAAAAAAGTAACAGTTGTAGAGTGGCAGGCAGCATGCGAGTACACACATACACACTTCATATTTTTTTATAGTGTTTTACACGGCGGATGTCTATGTGATCCATACACCTTGACTTGTCTTACACCACTTGGATTACAAGCTCTTTAGTTTTGCTCC